>CM035424.1:21344442-21491942 GCA_020310875.1 Ceratopteris richardii | reverse complement strand
TTAATGTCAAGCACATCAATCAATGATTTCATTTACACTTTGGCTTTGAAATCCAAGGGTGTTCTAGGATTTGGGTTAGGTTTCAATGGGTCAAAACTAGGGTTTCAAGGGTTTTCGAGGGTTAGAAGTTAGTTTTGCTGGTGCAATTAAGCCCAAGCCAACATACTTGATGAATACACACAAGCTTGACGTATTAGCATATCACTTGAGAAGCTTCATATCTACAACCTCTTATAACTTTGAGTTTAATTACCCATTGTAAAAGTTCAATAAACCCATGAGGAGTTAGGAAGAATCTATTGTTGATATATTTAGGTAGTGATGTGTGTGAACACACTAGGACTGTCGGGGCACTTTTTTCCCTCTTTAGGAGGTCTTTTTCCCCCGACTTGTATATACACCTATTGCCTTAATGGGCTACTTATCTTTGTACATTCTCTAGTAATACAATCAGTATTGTGTGTTGTGCTCCAAGCTTCTTCTTCTTCCTTGTGTTGTTTGCATGCTTCCACAGACGTCTAACTCCAACAATTGGTATCAGAGTAGGTCATCGCTTCATCTAGGGCGCCGTCAACACTCCTCCGTTTGCAGTCTCAGAATCAAACAAATTTTGGTGAGCATACTCAGCGTGTTTTCAAGATCAAAACATCTTCGCTTTGTGGTGCCAAAATCGCGATCTGAGCTCGTTTCAGCCTCCGAATGCACTATCACAGTGCTTGTGCAGGCTATTTCGTCTTTTTGTCCCAAACGTATACACCAATTTCTGTTTGCCAGTATAAGCGTCTTGAAGTCTGCTACAGGTCTAGCGAAACTCGTCTAGGCATTTTTGTTCAACTTTTTGAGATACAATCAATTTTTTGCATGAAGGTATTTTAGTCACCGGCCATGGCTGAAAGCAGTGATGTATTCCATATGTTGGCTGTTGAGGATAAGTTGGATGGTACCAACTACCCGTTATGGGCTTATATGATGCGACATGTGTTGGTTGCAAAAGGACTGTGGAACATTGTGCAGGGTGTCGAAAAACGTCCTATCACACCTACAACTATTACAATTGCAGGTATTGAAGCTGATGCAGAAGGTGTCAAAGATGGTGATATTCTACATATTCGTGTTCGTGCTACAGTTTTTGTTCAACCTACTGTAGAGCAGATTTGTTGGGATGGCAAAGATGCCCAGGCACATGCATTGATAGCTTTGTCTATCAAAAGTGCCATTATTCCTCATATTCGCTCTTGCAGAACAGCTAAGGATGCTTGGGATACACTTACCACATTGTACCAAGCTAGGAATGAGGCTCGTGTTGCTTACCTCCGAAAACATTTGGAGAGTGAGCACATGAATGAAGGTGATTCTATGGATAGTTTCTTAACAAAGATGAAAGACGTGAAGGAACAATTGATTTCTGCTGACGAGGTTATACTAGATAGCTCACTTGTGCAGACCGTTCTGAATGGTCTTCCTAATTCATATCAGAGTTTTGCTTCTACTCTTCGATTGATGATGAAAGGCAATCCAAATGCCTTGTCATTTGAGGAGTTGGTCTCTGTTCTGTTGCAGGAAGATCACTCCAGGCAAAGTCCATTATGCGTGTTGCAGATCAAGCTTTCCTGGCTAGTAAGAAGGGCAAAGGAAAATGGAGCTCTTCTACTAGTAAGCAGAAATCTGCAAATGCTGCACATTCAAAGAACCAAGACAAAGATGAGAATTGCTTTGTAAGTATTGTAAAGGGAATGATCATATCATAAAGAATTTTCTAAAACAAGAGGCAAAGAAGAAAGAGGTTGGAATGGTTGTTGCAGAAGCCTCTACACCAAAAATGGAGTCCGCTAATCTTGTGCAGGAAGAAGAATGGGCATTTACTACTGTTTGCAGTTTTCACCCATCTTCTCATGAGCAGTGCATGTCTGTAGTAGACTCAGATGTTTGGTACTTTGACAGTGGGGCAACCAAACATATTACCTCGCAGCGCAGTTTCTTCTCTTCACTCGAGCCTGCCCCTACAAGGAATATTGTTACATGTGCCATCAACTCCTCTTATCCTGTTATGGGAGGTGGTAAGATCATTTTGACTATTGCTGATGGTAGTTCTTTCACTTTGTCAGATGCTTTATTTGTGCCAGGGATCAAGAAGAACCTGTTATCAGTTTCTGGTAGCCAAGATTGGCTTGGTTGTGAAATTTGTTGATGACAGGTGTACAGTTCATGATCTGTCAAATGGCGATGTGATTAGTGCTTCTAGCATTTTATGTCGTGGGTTGTATAAGCTCATAGATTATGAAAGATCTGTAAATGATTTAGCATGTGTAGTAAATGATTCTTAGGCTATGTCAGATGCAAAAAGCTTTAGCATGCACGCTTTGGTCATCTGAATTTTGCTAGTTTGCTATGCTTGCAGAAATTTGAAATGGTGTCCTCTTTGCCCAAACTTGAGGCACTTGGAAAACATGTTTGTGAAGGCTGTATTTTGGGCAAAATGCAGCATTCATCCTTTCCAAAAGATGGTTCAGTTCGGGCTACTCAGAAATTGCAGCTTGTACATAGTGATGTCTGTGGTCCTATGCAGACACCTTCTTTTGGGAATTATCTTTACTTCGTGACTTTCATCAATGATTTTTCCAGGCATGCATGGGTATATCCATTGAAGGCAAAGTCTGAAGTGTTCATGTGCTTCAAACAGTTTTTGGTTTTGGTTGAAAATCTGTCAGCATGTAAAATGGGCACCCTCCGTTCTGATCGAGGGGGGAAATATATGTCTTCTGATTTTAATGCATTTCAGGTTGAACGTGGGATAAAACACCAGTGTACAGTGCCATATACACCTCAATAGAATGGAGTTGTTGAATGAAAGAACAGGTCACTCATGGAGATGGCGAGGTCTATGGTCAAGAGTCAGACTTTATCACATAGTTTCTCGCTTGAGGTTGTCATGTGTGCAGCATATGTACTGAACGGGTGTCCCACGAACGCACTGCAGTCTATCACTCCATATAAGGCTTGGCATGATCAGAAGCCATCTGTTGCTCATCTGCCGTGTTTTTGGTTGTTTGGCATATGCATTAGTCCCTGAACAATATCGCAGAAAATTGGATGATAAAGCAGTAAAATGTATTTTGTTGGATACAATTTTGAAAGTAAAGGCTATCGTCTGTATCGTCCATACACTAAACGCATTCTGGTTAGCCGTGATGTTGTTTTTGTGGAAGATGCTATCCAGCCATTGCTTTCATGTACTAAGGAGACATCTGTTAGCTCCAAAGACATGTATGATACTTTGCTGCCTCTTTTTACAAGTGGACAGTCTAGTGTTGTTCCCAATGAGGCAACTTCTCAGCCTTTGCAAGTTTCATGTGATGATGTAGATCATTCCATTTCTTATGTATATTTACATGATGCACTAGTTGATGAGAGAGCTCATATTGAGCAGGCAAAAACTATGCCAAAATGGGTCGTGTAGACTTTGTGTGGCAGCAAATTAGATGCACCTCTGTCATATCGTACTCGTTCAGGCTCTCATTCTGCCTCTTTTGCATCAGATTGCTATGCTATGGTTGCATCTAGTCTCTATGATGAGAATGAGCCTGTTTCGTTTGATGAAGCACAAAATTCAGAAAATTGGATGGCTGCTATGCAATCTGAATATGATGTTATAATGAAGAATGGTACTTGGTCTTTATGTGACTTGCCTCCTAGAAAGAAGGCCATTGGCACTAAGTGGGTATACAAGTTGAAGCGTAAACCGGATGGTATAGTTGACAGGTATAAGGCTACGCTTTTTGCAAAGGATTATACACAGGAAAGAGGCATTGATTTTGATGAGACCTTTGCACCTACATGTCATATGACTAGAGTTCGAAGCATCTGTGCACTTGCAGCTCATCATGGTTGGAATGTACATCAAAAACAGCATTTCTCAATGTTGACTTGCATGAAGAAGTGTATGTTTTTCAGCCCCGTGGCTTTGGGCAGAAAGGGCATGAAAACCAGGTGTGCAGGTTAAAGAAAGCATTATATGGTTTAAAGCAAGCACCATGTGCTTGGTATGAGAAGATACATGCCTATCTGATTGCACATGGTTTTGAGAACAGTCCAACTGAAAGCACCTTATATGTTAAGCGCGCTAATGATGTGCTTTTGATCATTGTTGTCTATGTTGAGGACATGCTGCTCGCTGGTCCTATTGAGAACCATATTGCTGATTTTAAGGTTGATTTGCACGCCTCATTTGAGATGTCTGATTTTGGGCATTTGCATCACTATTTGGGCATTCACTTTATGCAAGTTGATGGTGGAATGGCATTGTGTCAAACGAAATATATTGACACATTATTGCAGCGTTTTGGCCTTGAAGACTATAAGCCTATTGCCACTCCTATGGAGACAGGTTTACGATTGAGTCTTCATGATGCTGGAGATGCATTTGATGTTGTTCTCTATCAGCAGGTTGTTGGATGCTTGATTTACTTATGCATTACTCGGCCAGATATTGAGTTTGCTATCTCAAGGTTTATGCATTGTCCAGAGTCAAGCATTGGTAGGTAGTTAAGCCCATTTTTCGCTATTTGAGTGGTACTCAGCTACTTGGGTTGTTTTATCCCAAGGGGGGATCACTATCGCTAGATTTGCATGCTTTTTTTTACTCCAATTGGGCTGGTTGCTATGACACTCGTGTGTCCACTAGTGGCTTTTGCTTCATACTTGGTAGCTCATGTATATCTTGGTTGAGCAAGAAGCAACCTACTGTGGCCACTTCCAATTGTGAGGCTGATTATAGGGCATCTTTCACAGCTACTATTGAGTGTGTGTGGCTCAGATGCCTTATGGCTGATTTGGGTGTTGGATAGATCTCTGCCACCACCATCTTCACTGATAGTCAAAGCGCATTGGCAGTTGCGAGGAACCCTATGTTCCATGCTCGCACTAAGCACATTGAGGTGCATTATCACTATGTCAGGGAGAGGTTCTCTGCTGGGGAGATCAGCTTGGCATATGTGCCCACATAGGAGAACATTGCAGACCTTTTCACGAAGGCTCTGCCTAGGGAGAAGTTTGAAGCTTTTTGCAAAGCTTTAGGCTTACTTCCTTTTGTGGAGTGATTTCCACATATCTTGGCACTTTCTTATACATGAGTGCCAGCTCCTTGTTCACCATCACTCCCAGGGGGTATTTGTTGATATATTTAGGTAGTGATGTGTGTGAACACACTAGGACCGCCAGGGCACTTTTTTCCCTCTTTAGGAGGTTTTTTCCCCCGGCTTGTATATAGGCCTATTGCCCTAATGGGCTACTTATCTTTGTACATTCTCTAGTAATACAATCAGTATTGTGTGTTGTGCTCCAAGCTTCTTCTTCTTCCTTGTGCTGTTCACATGCTTCCGCAGACGTCTAACTCCAACATCTATCTCGTATCATTTGGTAGTTGAAGTCAAGAGAGAATCAATCCTATACTTTAGGATTACTTTTAGGTGGAGATTTGAATTTGAATTCAAATCCTTTGCTCCAACAAAAGCTATAAAACATGAGAAGAAAATCCCACGTGGATCTCAAGGTTCAGAGACCATTTTTCATGTACCTTCATTGAGAAGAGGAGCTTATCTCATAGCTCTCTTGTCCTACACTCATAGTGCAATGCCTTATTGCCAATGATTTGTAATTTTACATTATTTCGTCAATACATGTTCATTATTTCCTACTCTCATATCACACTCTATCAGAACAGTGACTTTGTCTAAGCTGGTTCTCACTATGTAGTGCATCATTTTACATGATTTAAAGCATGAGATCTTTCGCATACTATCTACTTTGATCCTACAAAGTTTCATTGATATTCGTTTTGGGAATCATTGGATATCATTTGATTAATTCTCACTGGTCTTTGACTCTCAAGGCCCATAAAAGTCGGGTTAGTTGATTAACTTACTAAACATATTTTTCTGCATATAGTTTATCATTTTAGATGATTCCACTCATGAATGGTAGCTTGTTAAGCTAATTGAAGTTCCTGAAAAGGAATTTTACTAATTTTTGTTGTACTCAGAGAATTGAGTAAAACATTGCAGGTATCTCAACCAAAATAACAAGTTTTGTGCATTGGATCATATGCCTACCTATATGTTTTGATTCTATCATTTGTGCATCATCTTCCAAGCAACATATATGATCCTTTATGCTTATTAGCTAGCTAAGGAGGGCCACAACAGTCTCCAGCAATTACTTATAACATGTGTGAAGCAGGTTTTAGCTGCGCCAGCTCATCTCTTGTGATTATCCACCATCTCCCCCAACATTTGGTATTAGAGCAAGCACAATCAAGATGGGAGATGGCTTTCCATCCTTCATTGACAAATTGATAGGAACAACTACTCAGCATGTTCTCTAAGGGTGCAAGCATACCTTCAAGGGAGAAGCTTGTATGGATACATCTCAGGAGATGAAGACGTGCCAATCTTTAGGAGCAAGAATCAACCAACAAGGGAAGAGCAAGAGACGCTAACCACATGGTGTGCAAAGGATGCTCTTACAAGGTCATATTTACTAAACTCAATCTTTGATTTCTTGTTACCACATGTTAGAAACTGTAAAACCTCCCAAGAGACTTGGGAACTGCTTTCATCATACTTCTCTTCCAACACAAGAGCTAGGAAGAATAAGTTGTGGATGGAATTCACAACTCTCAAGAAGCAATCAAAGGAAGGAGTGGCCGACTATGTAACCAAAATGAAAGGTTGCACACCAACTTGCAAGCATTGGAGAAGAGATAGAGGAAGGGCACATAATGAGGCATATCATCAATGGGCTTAAAGTTGATGACAAGTGGGAATCCTTCACCACTGCAATGGATCTCTACATGGATACGCAGATTCCTGATCTCAACACCTTGATGGGACAACTCTTCACTCATGAAGCGAAGCTCAACAGAAATGGTGAAAACTCAAGAGGTAACCAATCTTCTACCCTTTATACAGATAAGAATAAAGCTAAGGATAAAGGTCAAAGTAAGAAACAAGATGAAGAGGCTAGTACCTCTCAAGCCAATTATGCAGGAAGAGGAAAAGGTCCTAGAGGTAGGGGCAGAGGAGGTAAGCAAGGTAGGGGGAGACCCTACAATAGTTCATCATGCAACATATGTGTTCTCAACAACCACACTACTAAAGAATGCTACAAAAATACAAGGAGCCAAATGGCAAGAGGCTTCCATAGAGGAAGCTATGGACAAATTGAAGGCAGGTATAACAATGGTGGAGGCAACTACAACCACAACTTCAATCAAGTCTACAACAACAACAACTATCAAGGAGGCTTTAGAGGAAGAAGGGACTTCAATAAGTACACTGAAGACCAAGACAACTCTCTCCTCATCATGAACATGACATCCAAGCAAGGTAAAGATGATGAGCATCTCTTTTACATTGACTCAGGTTATTCCAATCATGTGGCAGGGAATGTAGCACTCCTATCTGATCTTGAAGAACCAAAAGGTAAGCATGAGGTACAAATAGGTGATGACACCAAACATTCAATCTAGCAAATTGGAAATGTTAAGACATCGGATGGTAGTATGAATCTTTTGAACAAAGTTCAGTATGTGCCTACCATAACCAAAAATCTGATTAGTATTGGGCAGATTGTAGAAAAAGGTCTACAGGTCAAGCTCACAAAGCATGGAGCATATGTGGAAGAGCTCTAGCAAGGATTCAAAAGGATTGCCAAAGGTGAGGATTCATGTAGATTGTTTACTTTTGAAATTGAAGACACAAGGAACATAGCACTACTTAGTTATAGAGAGCAAACCCTATCTAAGTTGGAAATATGGCACCCAAGAGGCTAGGGCACATAGGAGAAAGAACTCTGAAGCAAATTTGCAAGGATAAAAGTGTGCTTGGGATCCCTAATGTGACCAAGCAGCACATGATTTACAAATGTGGAGCTTGCCAATTTGGCAAAGCTCATAGGAAACCATTCAACAGGAAAGGATACATCCATGAAGATTATTTGGAGCTTGTACACATTGATGTGTGGGGTCCTAGCAAAGATACATCCATCTCAGGTTCTATGAACTATGTCTCTTTTATTGATGATTACAATAGGTGGACAATTCTCTATTTCATGAAGCATAAGGATGAGGTGTTTTCATGTTTCAAGAAGTATTTGGCACTAGTTGAAAACCAAACAGGAAGGAGCTTGAAGAGAATCAGGTCTAATGGAGGTGGTGAGTAATTCTCACATGATTTTGATCTATTTCTATAGGACACAAGCATAAAGAGGGAAGTAACAACCAGGTATGCTCCTGAATTGAATGGAGTGGTAGAGAGAAGGAACAGATTAATCGTTGAGGCAGCTAGGTCTATGTTAAATGAGAAAAATTACCTAATTATTTAGGGGAAGAGGTTGTATCCACAGCCACCTATTTGGTTAACATGTTTCAATCCAAGTCATTGGAGGGTATGACACCATATGAAGCTTGGAATGGCAGGAGACCCTCATTGGATCATTGCAAAATATTTGGGTGCACTGCCTATGCACACATCCCATCACAAATCAGAGGGAAATTTGACCCTAAGGCTGAGAAATGCATATTCATTGGGTATGATCCGAATCAAAAGGGATACAGACTATACAATCCCACTGACAAGGCATTCATAGTTAGTAGGGATGTGGTATTTGACGAGAATAATTCTTGGTTTGAAGATGATTGCAGGAAAGTCAAATTACCATATGATTTGGAAAATGATTTTCCAATCCTAACTCAAGAAGACCAACACCAAGCAGAGGACATCAACTCAAAAGATGAGGAGCATATTGACTTCAAAGCTTGGAAGTCAAGAGGCAAGTGCAAACACAAGCAACTAGAGGATCTATCCGAGTCTTCCAATCAAGCTTTAAGGAGATCACAAAGAGAAAGTAAGAAGCCCATAAGGTATGGATATGATACATCCTTAGTTACAAAGCACTCTGTATACATCACTAAAGATTCAATGGCAGAGGAGCCTTCGTCATTTGAAGAGGCTAAGGAGAAGAAAGAGTGGATAGAAGCCATATAGGAGGACGTGGAAGCATTGCATAAAAACCATACTTGGGACCTAGTTCCCAAGAAACCAGATATGAAGGTAATTGGTTCAAGGTAGATATATAAAGTTAAAAAGAACTTTGATGGTTCTATAAACACGTACAAGGCAAGTCTAGTGGCAAAGGGATTTGCCCAAACACTTGGAGTAGATTATGAAGAAACATTTTCAACTATGGGAAAGATGCCAACAATCGGGGTATTGGTAAGTGTTGCTGCATCCAAAAATTGGAATTTATATCATTTAGATGTCAAGAATGCATTTTTAAATGGTTGGATATCAAAAGAAGTATATATGGCACAACCACCAGGTTTTGAAGATGACAAAAAGGTAGGGTATGTATGCAAGTTTAGAAAAGCACTCTATGGTCTCAAGAGATCCTAGAGCTTGGAACCATAGACTTGTTACCCATTTGCAGGATCAAGGCTTTGTAGCAAGTAAGGCAGACTGTTCTTTATTTGTGAAGAAGAATAAATCAGAGGTCATCTACTTGTGTGTCTATATAGATGATATCATTATTACAGGTGATGATTCTGATGGTATCAAGCACGTCAAGGCTCAACTGATGAAGGAATTCAAAATTAGTGATCTAGGGTTGTTAACCTATTTCCTTGGCTTAGAACTTGTGTATATAGATTCAGGTATATTCATCACACAAAGAAAGTACATAAATGATATGTTGGTAAAGTTTAAGATGAAGAACACTAAAGTTGCAGGTATTCCTATGGAGATCAATCGTAGGTTAAGTTCACATGAGGGTGAACCACTTGATGATATCACAAGGTATCAACAACTTGTGGGTAGTCTTAATTATGCTACATTGACAAGAGTGGATATTGCATATGTTGTGAGTACATTGAGTCAATTCATGCATGTACCAAGGAAGCCACACATGGAAGCTGCAAAGAGGGTGCTTAAGTACCTAAAGGGTACAACAAATGAGGGATTATTCTATCCCTTCACTTCTGACATAGATATAAAGTTATATTTTGGTGCAGATTGGGCTAGCTCCAAGGATGATAGGAGGAGCACTTCAGGGTACCTATCTTTTGCAGGTTCAAAACTCATATCATGGTCATCCAAGAACCAATCAACTATGGCCTTATCTTCCATAGAAGCACAGTATAGAAGCTTGGCTAATGCAACTCAAGAAGCTATGTGGCTTAAGCAATTGTATGTAGATTTGGAGATACATTCCTAAACTACAACTATCTTTGGAGATAATACTAGCTCACTTCATTTGGCTACTAGTCCTATGTACCATGCCAGGACTAAGCACATTGAAGTGCATTATCATTATGTTAGAGAGAAATTTCTTAGAAAGGATATCCAATTATCCTATGTATCAACTCATTTGCAATGTGCAGATTTACTTACCAAAGCCTTGGATGGAACAAAGATGAACACGTTGTCGGAAAGTTTTCAACTTTCTAGTTGATGACCAGATAAAATAAAATTAACTTAATTGAAGAACTCTAACCTTTTATATCACTGTTGATCAGTTGTGTTGATTGGAATTGACTACTTTTGAAGTGTTTGCAGGTTCAAATGGATGAAGAAAACAAAAGTTCGAACTAGGGTTTACCCTAAATATTTAATTAATGAGTGTTTCATATTTATACATGCTTGATTCATGGGTATTTAACCCTAGGGTTTTCTAAATTCATATGATTTTATGTCAGTTGGGTTAATCCAAAGGGTCATAAAAGATTCTAATGGGTTAATGACAGGATTCAGAAGGGTTTTAAGGGTTTCCAAGGGTTTTTAGTGTTCAAGATGAGTGGAAATGAACATTAGCATTAGTTTTTAATTATTATTTAATGAAACTAATCTATAACTTGAACATTAATTAATTACAAATTCAAATCTGATTTAATTATTTACCTTAATAGTGTATGTGAAATTAAATACTAAGGTTTGAATTAATTAAAACTTAAACTAAGGTTAATTTAAGTTATTTATTTAATTAAGGAAATTAAGGTAATAGAATAAAAATAATAATTGAAGTGGATAATTAATGAGCGGTGTATGAGAGTGCTGTTTAAAGTGTGGTGTGAATTAAGTGTGTAACTAAAGTAGCTAAAGTAAATAGTTTAAAGTGTGGTAGCTATGTGTGTAAATTAAAAGGATGGATTAGATAATTTATGCAATTAAAGTAGAAAAAGTGAATGGTAGAAAGGATGGTGTGTGAGTGAGGGTATTAAAAGAGAGGTTGAGATAGAAAAGTTATTTAAAGTATGGTGGATAAGTGTGGGAAAAAGAGCGGATGAGGAAATAAAGTAAAATCAAAGGAATGGTTTACAAATGAGTTGTGTGTGTATATATATGAGTGTGTTGATCTAGTTTCTCCTAATGTTTCTTGCAGGTACCTTCCTCTCTACTTTTCTTTTTCTCTTCTGTTATTGTTCGTCCTAAAGCACGAAATTCTATATTCTTCCTCCTGAATACTGCTTCATGCACATAGCCATCTCTGATGTGTATTAGAGAGAAATGATTGGATTGTTGATCCGCTATCAGCATGTGCAACGACTCGAGGGAGAGAAAGAAATTTTACTTTTTTTTCTCTTCCCTTGGTGGATGTCATGCACACAGCAGGAGAGGATAGAGACAGAAGTTAGCTCTTTAATTTTTCTTCCCTTCTAGAGGTATGTCTGATGGAAATGGTGACTCGTGTAGCTAATATCGTTGGAGAGCGTGAGAGGGTTCTAGTGGCTGTACAGGCAGACAGTGGCTACAGAGAGAAAAAGAGTGACGGCTGTGAAAAAAGAGATGCTACGTGAGACATGGGCAAAGGGATGTTGAGGATAGACATAGGGAGAATATTTATCCTCCCACCCTCTTCTTCTAGCTTCAGAGAGCGCGACGGCTACTGTATATTCATCGAGGGAGGGAGTGATTTTGGCACACATTACAGAGAGGGAGATAGGGATGGCAGGCGGCTGGGCGCACATCAGAAAAAAACGGGAAAAGAGAGAGAAAGAGATAGGTCCAGCGCAGAGGTTGGTCTGATGACTTTAGCCACCGACAGAGATTGCTATACAGTGACAGATTACGAACGGGAGTTAGAGAGAGTCGCCTGAGCACTGGGCGGCACTGTTCGGGCGTAGAGTCTGAGAGAGAAGTTGAGAGAGTAGTAGAGAGAGGGGACTTTTTGACAGCCGACGGCTCTGACTGAGATAGTGCACGAATATAGCAGAGAGAGATTAAATGTTTTGCGCATGCTGGAGAAAAGTGTAGAGTGAGATTCTGCCGGCTACTATCATCTCTTGACAACTGTAGAGTGATAGAAACAAGAACATCGGTTTTCTATGGCGACGCTATTTTAGAGAGAGAGAAAGACAGAGAACTGCAGAGAGAGGAGGCCAAACTCATGCTTATTTTTGGCGCTGATACTCTCGAAGGGACATCTCTGTTAGTTCAACAGGGCAGAAGCCTTATGAATGGCCAATGATGCGCGATATTCTAGCTAAGCTCTGATCAAGCGCAGAGATTGATGGATGCTTGATCTGCCGAACAAGATTGACGATTTACTAGCATTTGTGAGAATGTTTTGAATTTCGGCTATAAATGATTTGTAAGGATGGCGTTTATCATTCAATCTCCATTATTTTATTGAGCATCGCTTTTCTGTTTTTATATTTTTACTATGTACTTTTAAAGAGCATCAAGTACAACAATACCTGACAATGTAACAACAATCATAAACAAAGATAATTGAATACCCATCTTGACATCTTAACAATCATGAGAAGTTACTTGTTTTTGTATACATGGATTATTATGTTCACACCAGGTTTCTCAAGTTTTCTTTCCATTTAGCGTGTGCACCTTTTGCATAAGTCTTATTTTTGCATAAAGGAGCACTCGGTAGCCTTTTAATCTAAGCAAACATGCTCGCAGAATTGAATTGAGACTGCTATGAGTGTGTGTTTACATGTGCATGCGAGTAATTTGTGGATGTGAACGTGTGTGCGTATACAATAAAATGTATGATTGTGAGTGTTTATATAGTTCTTATATACTACAGCTTAAGTTAATGCATAGGTGTGTTAATGATCAGATATAGAGCACGTGGTAAATTCTATTAGATGCATATGAATAAATGAAATCAAATGCATAAATATACATATGCCTATTTGAAATTTGCATATCATACATGAATATATTGGGGATTATAAATATGAGAAGTGTTAGCAAAAATGTGCATTTATGAGTGATCAAAACATATAAGTGTGAATTAACATATGAAGGAAGACATAATCTTAGAATATGGTGATTTAATTATAATATTAACATGCATATGAGTTAGTATATGTGAGTACTAGCATCAATTAGCATAATAGAAAGCATGCATGTAAAGTGCATATGTATGCATGAGTGATATTATGTTATGCATGTTAAGTGCATATAGGAATGAATGAGCATGTGTATTAAAGTGTGTATGAGATTAATGATTTTTTATTGAGATTTACTAATACCCTAATGTTTCTTGCAGAAACATTGAAGACAATCAAAGCAAAAGAATCGAAGAGCATCGTGACAGAAGAAAAGAATTCAAACAATCCAAAGATCCGACAATTTGATTTAAATCCATAAAAATTATCCGTCATTAAACTTTTGTATAGGATTCACTAGTTGTTAGCAATCTTATAGAGAAATTATATCATTTTATAGCATTAGAATCATCCACTATTGTCATTAGCCTTAATTCAATTCCAATTTGCATTATCATTCTTGTCAATGTTATCTAAAATCGTTAATTTCAATTTCTCATGATTATTGTCTGAATAGATTTTGTTTCAATTATCTACTCCATATTTCCTAGATTTAAGAGTAATTTAGAATTTCTGAGACCTTAGACGAAAGAAAAATATACCTAAAACACCTACGATTGTCTCATACACCCTGCGTGTGCCGAGGGATTTAGTGGCTGACTGATCCACTAGCCTTATGTCCGCAACTTCCCGACAGATTTGGTGAACCCGACGTGAAAGTTCGGCCGACACCGTAGGTATAAAGGTATATTTACTTTCTGTTTTGCATATGCATATATAGGCAATTTGGCGATTGAAGAAGAAGATCGACATCCTTTGTAGCTGCAGCTGATTGTTCCTCATCACGTCACCTTTATCCATCAACTTTCATAAAAGTGACGATTGCACATGCATGAAAAGATTTTTGCACTGAGCACATTCACAACGAACCTCTTCATCAAGCTGGTTGATCAGGTATATTTATTCTTATTCTGTTGCATAATAGTAGGAAAGGTTTCGTTATTTCTAAAGCAGTAGGAAATTTTTCTTTATTGCATAGTAGTAGGAAAGTTTCTTTATTGCAAAATAGTAGGAAAGCTTGCTTTATTTCTTTGTTTGCAAAGCAATAGGAAATTCGTTAGTTTTTTTTCTAAGGCAAAATAGTAGGAAAGGTTTTCTTTATTTTTATTTCTAAAGTAGTAGGAAAGGATTCTTTTCAACAAAATTGAAAAAGTTTCTTTATTGCTAAAGCATAGGAAAATTTTCTTTTTCAAAGCAGTAGTAAATTTTTCTTTAGTTTTGTTGGCAAAGAAGTAGGAATTTTTTCTCTATTTCTGTTTCGTTTTACCACGGAGTCGTATCAGGATCAAGATATAGACGGATTATTACGAGAATTATATACGTACATTTCATATTTATCTATAAAGTTAGACTTATCCACTATGGCTGATCACTTTGAAGAGCAGCGAATTTGGAAGATCATAGATGCAATTAAAACAGATAGGGGGGAATTTACTGGAATAAATGTAACAGCTTATCCTAAATATTATGAACAATTGACAGAACAATATGGGTTACCGGAAGACAATTAAAAAGATACATTTATACAAATTGCTCATGGGTTCACTAGAGAGAGAATCCAATTGCGAATAGTCCAACCAAACATGACTTGGGTGGATTTCAAGACTCGGCTTCTTACTGAATTTTCGCATGAAGATTACAGTAAGAATAATAGAGCCACATTTATGCGATGGGTAGGAACTACGAAGTTAGACCAACACATAACTCAGGGATTAACTGAATTTGATATCAAATTTAACCAAATGCCTCAAGCAGACAGAACAGCTCTTGAACCAGATAAATTAAGAAATTTTCTAAACATGCTAGATCCATCTCTTAGACGAGAGCTAGAACCAATGCTTGAGGATGGAGCGACTGCAAGTGGGCTTACTGGAAATTGGGATAACGTAAGAGCAGCTGTCCATAGGTTAGCCCAAAGGCAGGAGCGAAATCAGATGCAAACTCCAAGAATATACGAAAGAGATGTGCCAGGAAAGATAGATAATGACTCCACTTCTAATAACCCTAAAAAGGATGACTCTGAACTTATAATGTTAAAAACATCAGTAGAATCACTTGTCAAACATGTGGAGACTTTGGCAACTGAAATAGCTACTATAAAGAGTATGCAAGAGCTTAAAATGAGAGATCAGGAGAAACCAAAAGAATTAGAACAAAATCCTAGGAATCAGATGCCAGCTAGAAGACCATTTAACCAAGCACGTAGATGTCTCTGGTGTGATGATTTGGAACATCCACACTGGACATGCAATTTATTCAAAGAGGCCAAGGATAAGAATTGGGTCACAGAAGTAGATCGAAAGATCTGTGAATATGTAACAAAAAGGCCCTTGGCATCAAACTATGGCAAAGGGGGAATGAAACCCTTCTTTGAAACCTCCACAAGCCAAAATACATATGCTTGTAGGCTGGATAGTGAAGACTCTAATTGTGATTTCTGGGAACAGGTTTATGATACTGCTAGTAGAGGCAAGTTATCTGTTGAGAACTTATATGCTACGAGCTCGGATATTAGATCAAAAACATGTTGGAATGAGCCAGTAGATATGTTCTCAGTTTATGCCCACGAAATTAATGTAGACGAGAAAAGAAAATGGGATGAAGAGGGACAGTCTAAACGAACAACTAGGGCTAGAAAAGAGGGTGAAACGACTGATACAATTAAAGAACCGCCTATGATGGAGCCTAGTCAGGGACCAAAACAACAGGAACAAGAAAAGAAGTCTCAAAATAAGGGTAAAGGAAAGAAAGTAGGAGAAAATTTAGAAAAGAAAACTACAAGTGAAGAAAGAAATCAGGATAAACCAAATGAAACACAACCCATAAGAGAAGATGGAAGTAAGGAAGAAAAACCGAAAAAGAAACCTCCGGCTTTTCGATTGATCTCGCAAATTGAGAAACAAATAGACATTCGGAAAGTTATGGATGAAAAAATTATGAAGGCAGAGGTAACCATGACACTAGAGGAATGGTTAGCATTTTCAAGAACAGATGTGAAAGAAGATTTCATGAGTATCATTAAACGAAGAAGAGAACCTATAGAGTATAGAACGGAAGATATTGAAATGGAGGAAAGAAAAGATCAGGATGAACCGAAAGTGAGTGTTGTACAAATAAATGAATCTGAGTATAGAGAATCTTCTGATCGTAGAAATTATTTGGGACCTGTTATTGGACATTTGGAAAAAGGAAATGATGACCCAAATAGCCATTACACTCAAAAACATTGGGCTAGGTGTACTACTGAAACTATGGTTAAGATAGGTAATAATAATAAACCGCAAGTAGCATTAATCGATTCAGGATCAGAAATCAATGTAGTCTCAAGGGAGATTTATAATGAGGGAAAATGGCCTATTGATAGGGACCATGGATGGAAAATGAAGGCAGCCAATAATGCTTCTGGCTATTTACTAGGAGCTTGTGCAAATGTTCCTATAACTATTGGAGATGTTAAAGAGGAACATAATTTCTTCGTTCATGATGACTGCTCGTACCCAATTATTTTGGGACAGCCATTCATTTGTGAACAAAGAATGGAGACAAAAGTTCTGGATGATGGAAGTGCTTTTGCAAGAATTCGTTCTCGTGATGGCCTTAAATCTGTTCAATTCATGAAGCTTTGTATAAATCATCCTTGTAATCGTAGATCTTTAAGAAAAACTCCTTTAAGACACATTGAACAGGATTTCGAGTAAATGCCACTGTTGAGCGAGATGACAGTGGACTTTGGTTCGAAATCTCGCAAAATCTTGTACAGAACTTAGATAAAATGACTATTTATTTTCCATCTGCTACGTTAAATATTTTTCATTTTAAACAAATTCCAAGAAAACTTATAAAAAAATACAAAAAACATTTGAAAAACAAAGGAGATTTATTAATGGATGAAAGTATTGAATATATTATTGAAACTACACATTGCTTTTCAACATTAGAAGAATTAGAACTTTGTTATCAGAGTAAGTCGAATTCCCATATTCTTATCTCTTCACTTGATATGTATGCATTAATTCAGGAATATGCCTCTAGTATTAATCATGAGTATGATGCCTTAGTGGAGACCAAATATAAAACTGTTAGTAAGAAGGTTAAACCCGTAGCTCAACCACTACCAAAATTTAGTAATGATATTATAAAGAATGTAAGTCATGAGCCAATCCTCAGAAATCCAACAAATATTGGCCATGTATTTACTAAAGAATCCTTAAATCAAATTAAATTAGATGCTAGTGGTTTCCTTCTTCCAGCAGAAAAAGAGTATTTTTTGAAGATTATTGAGCAACATGGAAGAGCATTTTCTCTTGAGCCTTCAGAGATAGGATGTGCAGATCCTCGGATAGTTGCATCGATGATAATTTTCACTATTCCCCATATTCCTTGGAATTTGCGCCCTATTCCTGTACCTAAAGCTCATCTTCCAGAGCTGATCAGATTACTTAAAGAAAAAATTCATATGCATATTTTAGAATCCTCTTCAGCTCCCTATTCAAACCGTTGGTTTACTGTGCCCAAGAAGAGTGGAAAACTTCGGTTTATCCAAGATCTTCAACCAGTTAATAAAGTGACTATTAGAAATGTGGGTACAGGTCCAATTGTGGATGAATTTGCGGAAGCATTTTCAGGCAATTCTATATATTCAATGGGTGATCTCTACTCTGGGTATGATCAATTTCAATTGGCATTAGAAAGTAGAGACATTACTACCATGAAAACACCTTTGGGATTAGTTAGGATGTGTACATTACCTCAAGGTGCGACCAATTCAGTAGCACACATGATGAGTGCAATGAATTTGGTTTTGCACGATTTTATTCCTCACATTACTATGCCCTTTATAGATGACATTCCCATTAAGGGTTGCTTGGAAGAAGAGAAAGATAGCACTCTGGATGAAGATGGTTGTCGTAAATTTGTAAAGGCTCATATCCTTGATTGCCAAAAAATCTTTCAGCGATTTATTCAAGTTGGCTTAACATTATCAATAGAAAAATCTACTTTTGGTGTTAATGAGGTCCTCATTGTAGGTCATCTTTGTGGCCATTATGGACGGAAGCCATACCCTCAGAAAATTGATGCCATTAGTAAGATTTTAGAGATATGTCAAAATGTGAGTGAAGTTCGTCGATTTTTAGGAGCTTGTATCTTCTATGTTATATGGATTCCACATTTTGCACATATAGCTGACTGTCTTTATGATTTATTAAGGAAGAAAAGAAAGTTTTTATGGACAGAAAAACATACTCAAGCAATGCGTAGATTAAAGAAGTTGTTACAAGAAGCCCCAATCCTTAAACGAGTAGATTATATGAATAATAAGCCTATTATTTTGACTGTTGACACTACTCCTATTGGAATTGGCTGGGTGATAAGTCAAGATGATGAAGAGGGTAGAAGATATGCTATTAGATTTGGAGCTAAGATTTTACATAATACTCAAAGAAATTATCCTCAAATTAAAAGAGAACTTTGGGGTTTAGTCGCAGCTCTAAAGTCTGATAAAGAATATTTCATAGGAGCAAATGTGATTGTGGAGACAGATTGTTTACCGCTAATTGGAATGATCACAAACTGTTCTTCACCAGATATTGCAATGCTTCGTTGGATTTCTTATATTAAATTTATAAATCCAGTTTTAATTCATATATCAAGAAAATCTAACTTTGTTGCTGATATGCTCTCAAGAGCTAGGTATGATGAGAATGATGAAGCCAAAGTAGATACTAATATGATAAATTATGATTCCCAAGTTTATGTATATGAAAAATTTAATTCAAATGAATATGAAGGAGAGTGGCTAGAGATTGGAAAGTATCTTAGTACTTTAGTTAGATCACCTTCATGGTCTTCAAATAGATTTAGAAATATTAGAAAAAGAGCATTTAACTTTTTCTTAAAAAATGGATTACTTTGGAGACATGCAAGGGGGAAGATCAAAATGCCACAAAGAGTACTAGGTACTAAGAATCTTCAGATGCAAGTTTTGAAGAGCATGCATGCTACTTTATGGGCCGGGCATAAAGGGTTTGTTGCCACTTACGAAAAAATTAGAGAGTGTTACTGGTGGCCAGGTATTTATGTTAATGTAAAGAAATATGTGGATTCTTGCGATGTATGTCAAGTTTATTCATCGGTTAAGCATAGGGATCCACTGCATCCTACGTATCCACCATGCATACACTATAAGTGGGTAGTAGACTTAGTAACCATGCCCAAGGGTATCGATAGAATGAGATACATAGTTCTTGCTCGTGAAGATCTTACTAATCATGTGGAAGGTCGAGCTCTAAGATCAAAAACTACTTTCAATGTATGCAAATTTCTTTTAGAAGATGTGATTTCAAGATTTGGGTATATTGAAAAAATAGTAGCCGATAGGGGTGAATTAGACGCACAAGAGGCTAAGGAATTCTTTGCTAGACATGGAATTCGTTTAGCTCTTACGACTGCATATAACCCTGAGGCTAATGGCAAAATTGAAAGAGGGCATTCCCCTATCATAAAAGTGATTTCTAAAGCTTGCAAAGGAGAACTAAAGAATTGGCCGAAATTTTTGCCATTCGCTTTGTGGGCTGATAGAATGACCTGTACTAGAACGACGGGGTTTATGCCGGCAGAGCTAATGTACTGCCAAAAGCCAATTTTTCCAGTAAATACCCAAATTCTTACTTGGACTACGCTTCCTTGGAAAGATAATTTATCTACTTCAGACTTATTAGCTTTAAGGATTCAGCAGCTTGAGCAAGGGAATGAAAAACTAGATGAAGCTATAGCTAAATTAAAAACTTCTCGACTTAAAAATAAAATGTATTTTGATAAATCACATAGGTTAAGGCCAAAGCCAATAAAAATTAATGATTGGGTATTGATATATGATAGCACATTTGATATACAGTATGATGCCCGTAGAAAATTAAAAAAGCGATGGTTTGGACCTTATGTGGTGGTCAAAATTTATGAAAATGGAACGTATGCCTTAAGAGAGTTAGATGGAACTCCGCTTAAAAATTTAATTGCAGGTAAAAGAGTTAAAATATTTAAACAAAGAAATGAAGAATATTATGATTTATTATCTGATGAAGAAAATGAAGAATGAATGTTTTAATAAAAATAATGTTTAAATTTTTTGTTAAATATGTTTTTTCTTTTCTATGTATGAAAATAAAAATTTTATTTAAACTAATTTTCTTGTGAGTTTATATGTTGTTGCTTGATAGCAAGAGTTGAAGATGTTTTTTGAACCAATTAATTAAAGACTAATTTATGATAAAGATGAAGCGCAGGAGATTAAAGATAGTACATATAGTTTAAAATTTAAGCAATCAAAGCGATATTTGGATGAAAGGCAATGCTAAAGATGGAGTTAATATAGATCAGGTGATAAAGTTCTAAACCGGATTTATGTTTTAATTTATTATGAAAGTTCATGCATTATCATAATTAGAATTGTACATTCTTCAGATAGGTTAAGAAACTTCTTATAAAATTATGAAAAGTAGAATTTACACTGAAATAGGAATGTGCTTGAAGAGAAGATAGGGATTAGAAGACCTATGGCTGTCATATGAATAGTTGAAGGAACGCTTAACTTGCAACTCCTAGTAGAAGTAGACTTGTTTTATATAGGTAAGCTTCCTTTAATCTAACCCATTTAGCAAAAGAGATCCTAGTTCCTGCTTTAGCTTACCTCTAGATCCTTTGCTCTGATTAGGGGTTAAGCCTTTCCCCTTCATCAAAAAAGTTGCGAAGAAAAATTGAAAGCAGTACATTAATGGTTGCTGCATATGAAAAGAGGAAAAATGACAAAAAGAAAAATTATGATAAAAAAAAAATGAGATAAAAGAAAAATCAAATAAATCAGTTGTGGTCTCGAAATCACTTCTGATTTGAAAAGCGGGCTATATAAGGCGGATGTATGCTAGAGGGGAGTTAGTTTTTGTATCTTAATGGCAAGTGGCTAAGAGATGAGGATAGAAGGCCTATATAACATATGCTTTACTTATGAACAGAGTTAATAGAAGAGTTAGTACGAACACTATTTGAATGACTTCTATAGTTTCTTTCTAAAACCTGTTTCCAATTCATGCATTGAACGAAAAGGTTTAAATTCAAGTTTACATAATTTTATAAGTTTTCTTTGCTATTTGAAGATGTACTAATGATAGAAGCATTTTTTATATACAGTCAATTTTAGTTTGAGTCATGAATAAGTTTCAAAAGAATTTGATATTGCTTTCTATGATCTGCAGGTTGGCCCATCGAGGACGATGTGCAGGTTTGGCCGGGGCGAATGTTGGAAAGTTTTCAACTTTCCAGTTGATGACCAGATAAAATAAAATTAACTTAATTGAAGAACTCTAACCTTTTATATCACTGTTGATCAGTTGTGTTGATTGGAATTGACTACTTTTGAAGTGTTTGCAGGTTCAAATGGATGAAGAAAACAAAAGTTCAAACTAGGGTTTACCCTAAATATTTAATTAATGAGTGTTTCATATTTATACATGCTTGATTCATGGGTATTTAACCCTAGGGTTTTCTAAATTCATATGATTTTATGTCAGTTGGGTTAATCCAAAGGGTCATAAAAGATTCTAATGGGTTAATGACAGGATTCAGAAGGGTTTTAAGGGTTTCCAAGGGTTTTTAGTGTTCAAGATGAGTGGAAATGAATATTAGCATTAGTTTTTAATTATTATTTAATGAAACTAATCTATAACTTGAACATTCATTAATTACAAATTCAAATCTGATTTAATTATTTACCTTAATAGTGTATGTGAAATTAAATACTAAGGTTTGAATTAATTAAAACTTAAACTAAGGTTAATTTAAGTTATTTATTTAATTAAGGAAATTAAGGTAATAGAATAAAAATAATAATTGAAGTGGATAATTAATGAGCGGTGTATGAGAGTGCTGTTTAAAGTGTGGTGTGAATTAAGTGTGTAACTAAAGTAGCTAAAGTAAATAGTTTAAAGTGTGGTAGCTATGTGTGTAAATTAAAAGGATGGATTAGATAATTTATGCAATTAAAGTAGAAAAAGTGAATGGTAGAAAGGATGGTGTGTGAGTGAGGGTATTAAAAGAGAGGTTGAGATAGAAAAGTTATTTAAAGTATGGTGGATAAGTGTGGGAAAAAGAGCGGATGAGGAAATAAAGTAAAATCAAAGGAATGGTTTACAAATGAGTTGTGTGTGTATATATATGAGTGTGTTGATCTAGTTTCTCCTAATGTTTCTTGCAGGTACCTTCCTCTCTACTTTTCTTTTTCTCTTCTGTTATTGTTCGTCCTAAAGCACGAAATTCTGTATTCTTCCTCCTGACTACTGCTTCATGCACATAGCCATCTCTGATGTGTATTAGAGAGAAATGATTGGATTGTTGATCCGCTATCAGCATGTGCAACGACTCGAGGGAGAGAAAGAAATTTTACTTTTTTTTCTCTTCCCTTGGTGGATGTCATGCACACAGCAGGAGAGGATAGAGACAGAAGTTAGCTCTTTAATTTTTCTTCCCTTCTAGAGGTATGTCTGATGGAAATGGTGACTCGTGTAGCTAATATCGTTGGAGAGCGTGAGAGGGTTCTAGTGGCTGTACAGGCAGACAGTGGCTACAGAGAGAAAAAGAGTGACGACTGTGAAAAAAGAGATGCTACGTGAGACATGGGCAAAGGGATGTTGAGGATAGACATAGGGAGAATATTTATCCTCCCACCCTCTTCTTCTAGCTTCAGAGAGCGCGACGGCTACTGTATATTCATCGAGGGAGGGAGTGATTTTGGCACACATTACAGAGAGGGAGATAGGGATGGCAGGCGGCTGGGCGCACATCAGAAAAAAACGGGAAAAGAGAGAGAAAGAGATAGGTCCAGCGCAGAGGTTGGTCTGATGACTGTAGCCACCGACAGAGATTGCTATACAGTGACAGATTACGAACGGGAGTTAGAGAGAGTCGCCTGAGCACTGGGTGGCACTGTTCGGGCGTAGAGTCTGAGAGAGAAGTTGAGAGAGTAGTAGAGAGAGGGGACTTTTTGACAGCCGACGGCTCTGACTGAGATAGTGCACGAATATAGCAGAGAGAGATTAAATGTTTTGCGCATGCTGGAGAAAAGTGTAGAGTGAGATTCTGCCGGCTACTGTCATCGCTTGACAACTGTAGAGTGATAGAAACAAGAACATCGGTTTTCTATGGCGACACTGTTTTAGAGAGAGAGAAAGACAGAGAACTGCAGAGAGAGGAGGCCAAACTCATGCTTATTTTTGGCGTTGATACTCTCCAAGGGACATCTCTGTTAGTTCAACAGGGCAGAAGCCTTATGAATGGCCAATGATGCGCGATATTCTAGCTAAGCTCTGATCAAGCGCAGAGATTGATGGATGCTTGATCTGCCGAACAAGATTGACGATTTACTAGCATTTGTGAGAATGTTTTGAATTTCTGCTATAAATGATTTGTAAGGATGGCGTTTATCATTCAATCTCCATTATTTTATTGAGCATCGCTTTTCTGTTTTTATATTTTTACTATGTACTTTTAAAGAGCATCAAGTACAACAATACCTGACAATGTAACAACAATCATAAACAAAGATAATTGAATACCCATCTTGACATGTTGACAATCATGAGAAGTTACTTGTTTTTGTATACATGGATTATTATGTTCACACCAGGTTTCTCAAGTTTTCTTTCCATTTAGCGTGTGCACCTTTTGCATAAGTCTTATTTTTGCATAAAGGAGCACTCGGTAGCCTTTTAATCTAAGAAAACATGCTCGCAGAATTGAATTGAGACTGCTATGAGTGTGTGTTTACATGTGCATGCGAGTAATTTGTGGATGTGAACGTGTGTGCATATACATTAAAATGTATGATTGTGAGTGTTTATATAGTTCTTATATACTACAGCTTAAGTTAATGCATAGGTGTGTTAATGATCAGATATAGAGCACGTGGTAAATTCTATTAGATGCATATGACTAAATGAAATCAAATACATAAATATACATATGCCTATTTGAAATTTGCATATCATACATGAATATATTGGGGATTATAAATATGAGAAGTGTTAGCAAAAATGTGCATTTATGAGTGATCAAAACATATAAGTGTGAATTAACATATGAAGGAAGACATAATCTTAGAATATGGTGATTTAATTATAATATTAACATGCATATGAGTTAGTATATGTGAGTACTAGCATCAATTAGCATAATAGAAAGCATGCATGTAAAGTGCATATGTATGCATGAGTGATATTATGTTATGCATGTTAAGTGCATATAGGAATGAATGAGCATGTGTATTAAAGTGTGTATGAGATTAATGATTTTTTATTGAGATTTACTAATACCCTAATGTTTCTTGCAGAAACATTGAAGACAATCAAAGCAAAAGAATCGAAGAGCATCGTGACAGAAGAAAAGAATTCAAACAATCCAAAGATCCGACAATTTGATTTAAATCCATAAAAATTATCCGTCATTAAACTTTTGTATAGGATTCACTAGTTGTTAGCAATCTTATAGAGGAATTATATCATTTTATAGCATTAGAATCATCCACTATTGTCATTAGCCTTAATTCAATTCCAATTTGCATTATCATTCTTGTCAATGTTATCTAAAATCGTTAATTTCAATTTCTCATGATTATTGTCTGAATAGATTTTGTTTCAATTATCTACTCCATATTTCCTAGATTTAAGAGTAATTTAGAATTTCTGAGACCTTAGACGAAAGAAAAATATACCTAAAACACCTACGATTGTCTCATACACCCTGCGTGTGCCGAGGGATTTAGTGGCTGACTGATCCACCAGCCTTATGTCCGCAACTTCCCGACAACATTCAAATTGATGATTGGGTTGCAAGAGATCAAGGAGCAATGAAGATCAAGCATGTTAGGATTGAGGGGGAGTTGTCGGTGCAATTAAGCCCAAGCCTGCATACTTGATGAATACACATAAGCTTGATGTACTAGCATATCACTTGAGAAGCTTCATATGTACAAGCTCTTGTAACTTTGAGTCGAATTACCCATTGTAAAAGGTCAATAAACCCACGAGGAGTTAGGAAGCATCGATCTTGTATCATTTGATAGTTGAATTCAAGTGAGAATTAATCCTATACTTTAGGATTACTTTTAGGTGGAGATTTGAATTTGAATTCAAATCCTTGGCTCCAACAAAAGCTATTAAACATGAGAAGAAAATCATGCATGGATCTCGAGTTTCAGAGATCATTTTTCATGTACCTTAATTGAGAAGAGGAGCTTATCTCATAGCTCTCTCATCCTAGACTCATTTAGCAATGCCTTGTTGCCAATGACTTCGTAATTTTACATGATTTAGTCAATACATGTTCATTACGTCCTACTCTCATATCTCTGTCACACTCTATCAAAACAATGACTTTTTGTGATCTGGTTCTCATTGTGTAGTGCATCATTTTACATGATTTAAAGCATGACATCTTCAGCATACTGTCTACTTTGATCCTAAAAATTTTCATTGATATTGGTTCTCGTAATCATTGGATATTATTCTATTAATGCTCACTAGTCTATGTCTGTCAAGGCCCATAAAAGTTGGGGTAGTTTCTTAACTTGCTAGAAATATTTCTCTACATATAGTTTATCATTTTAGATGATTCCACTCATGAATGGTAGCTTGTTAAGCTAGATGAAGTTCCTCAAAAGGAATTTTACTAATTGCTACTGTACTCGGAGATTTGAGTAAAACACTGAGCAAGTGTCTCAACCAAAATAGCAAGTTTTGTGCATTGGATCATATGCCTACCTATCTGTTTTGATTCTATCATTTGTGCATCATCTTCCAAGCAACATATATGATCATTTATGCTTATTAGCTAGCTGAGGACGTCCACCACACTCTCCAACCATTACTTATAGCAGGTGTGAAGCAGGTTTTGGTTGCATCATCTCATCTCTTGTGATTATCCACCATCTCCTCCAACAAGTTTTTCATGGGTGTGGAACATATTTCTAAGGGATTAATGATAAATATATAGTTCTAATGTACAAACGAAATGTTTTCATCACTAAATCACTCTAATTAATCAAGCATTTGAATAGTTTATGACTCTTTTTATCATTCTGCAATCCAAACATCACATCATAGCCAAAAAAAACGTTGAAATAAATTTGAAAAAATTTATTGATGTACACTCCCTGAGGGATTTCATCCCGACATCTATCCCCACTAAACCTGCACATCGTCTTGATGGGCCAACCTACAAAATCCAACAGGAGTGTATCAAGCTTCTTTTGAAAAACTCTTTTTGGTTTTTATGATTTTCTTTTCAAATATTGATGTAATTTCATGCAAATTCATAAAGTAGAAAATAAAACAGATGCAAGCTTCACATATATCTCATTATGTTTTCGCTTCCACAATCATATAAGTAATCATATGAATAAATTCTAGGCTTCGTAGATCTTTCATTCATTTAACTCGTTGAGATCCAGCAGCTTATCCTAAGTACTAGCATATACTGAGCTCTACTAACTTAGTTTGTGGAATTATGCCTTGTTTCCACTATTTACCTCCTACTATCCAACTCTCCATCATATCTTTTCTTTTCTTTACTTTTTTATTTTTCTTTTTCTTTTTACTTTTCTTTTTCTCTTTCACTTCATCCCAGCTCAGTACTTTTTTCTTTATATTTTTACTTTCACAAGTCAGCCTATGCCAAAATCGGGTGTCACTCATGGACTTGTCCACCCGGCCTAGTTTACCCCACCTGTCTGCCGACCCAACATAGCTCACGACACACAACACCAGCCCTACATGAAATCGATGTGAGCTCATGGCTCTAACCACCCGGCCATAGTAACTCCACTCGCCTACCGACCCATATAGGCACATGACAACATATAGGTCATGCCTACAATGAAATTAGCATCAACTCTTGGCCTTGATCATGTGACCAAGGTTGCTCCATCCACCTACTAGCCCACCACAGTGCACTAATAAAACATGCACATACATATACTATTGGCTTGAGTATGAAGGTTTTCCTCAATCATAATCTATCTGGTAAGTGTTGCCCTTCGGATCCCGCAGATGCACGAATGAAGAGGATAGTTCAAAAACAAAATCACACAAAAGTACTCATAGAATAGAAAGAGACAAGAGACAACACCAGGTTGGGTACAATCTCCCCCAAATTCTCTAATGGACGGGTCTATCAGAGCATGTGTATTTATAGGTAATTCATATTATATCTTGAATAGAAGATACATGAGGGTCATGCTTTAAATAACGTGCTTTTGCTTTATTTACAAAAATAACTAAAAATACTATCTTCTAAAAATATTCTTCTAAATATCTTCAAAAATATTTGAATAAGTCCATGCGCATTCACACCCTCATGGATCTTCACTTGCTAAATCAAAACACAAAACACATTAAAAACCTCAAGACATTAAAATCCATTTAACATTCCAATATTCCATAAAGTATAACATGCCTCCCAGTTGACAAGCAATTGACCTCAGTTGATAAGAATAAAATAGACATGGATGGCCAATTGCATGTCCCATCACTGAACAATCATAAGCATGTTCCATGTAAAAACACATGCATGGAACTGGAAAACTAGAATTTAATGTGAATGTGAATGATAAGGAGGGTTGAAGTGTATTTTGGAACCTAAATGCAATCCAAAAGTGATTACAAAAATGAATATCTTGATGTGATAAAATAACTTTTGGAAACCCATGATGTGGAAAAATACATTTAATAAATAACTTATGAGCTTGAGGTGCATATGCATACTAATTTGCTAAAAGTTTTGGCAGCATAATGGTGCAATTTTGAAAACCTGAAAATTTATAATGAGCAATTTCCATGATATTGGTGCTGACAAGCACAATCTATCTACAAAGAGAGCGAAAGGGGATTATACACCCTAGCAATTTTAGATTTTTCTCCTCACTAACCTATAATAAAAAATACTTACCTATCCCTGCAAGAAGAATACATGCACCATACAAGACAAACCATGTATAAACTATGTGTATACTCTAGGTACAATGCAAAACTTCCATGTCCTATATGCAATATGATGCAAAAAGAGAGCAACCATGCATATGAATTGACAAGAGACTTATCTGGAGGTTCAACAAAAGAACTTGAATGACATTCCATCTTGAAATTCCGATGTGACAAGAAATGAATCCTTGAGGCAGAGAAGGGATTGGAACATAGAAGCCCTTCTTGTTTCCCTATGAAAGCTAAGAGTTCCAAAGCTACTAAGACTCTCCTCTGTGTGAATGCAAATTACAACTCTCCTCCACTTCGGGCTGATAATTTGTGCATCATATACCCATAACAAAGACCGCTCAATGCAAATTCATAATGCCCAGACACTAGTGTGTAATGCATACATGATCTCAATCATTCGTACATTTCCATATACCATTTCTTCCTTTACCTCAGTAGTAGTTTCATGCAAACTGGCTATCAATGTATGACACTACTTTGGAAGAAGATTGACGTTCTTTAAAAAAAACAAAAAGGTGAGTAAGAAATCTAAGATAGTTCCCCCTTCATCCGATGCATAAATTTGTGTAAACAATTTGGCCTTCGAAAACTTTCATAACCTCCATACGATATTACTCCATGAAAATACTGACATGTGATAAGTTAAGCCTAAAAAAGAAAATCTTCAGAGTGCAAATAGTGAGTTCCTATCGTCACCCTCAAATTCTCATGCATCTTATCACCATTGACCAGTGAGTGCTTCGACGTGTTTTTCTCCAAATTGGCTGAATGGATTTGCTTCAAACTTTTTCAGCGTGTAGATAACTTGGAGCTGATTCAATCTAGCTTTGTAGCGATCAATGTTGCCATCTGACTTTCTCTTATTGTAAACTCACTTTGTACCAATGATTTTTTTTTTCCTTTGGCAATTCACATAACTCTCAAGTACCATTCCTATGTATGGAATCCATTTCTGATTGCATAGCACTCATCCATTGTGGATTGCCACATGTATCTTTAAAAGAAAGTGGCTCTTCATTACATGTTGTTGCAATAAGAGAATAATCCACAAAATTACTCGATGTATGGCAAGAGCTTGATCTTATTCTACCAAGTAAATGTGCACTCAATTTGTTCTCTTGCAAAGCTTTTTTCAACCACTTTGGCATACTTTGTGCACTCTTGATAGACATGCATTCATGATGTATTACATTGTTAACATGTATATCATGCATGGGCTGAATTTCATGCCCATTTTAAGCCATATTTTGATGCAAATATTTATCCATATGTGGCTAGAAATTTCTAGCACATCCAATGTTGGAGCTAGACATCTACGGATGCACACGAACAACACAAGGAAGAAGAAGAAGAAGCTTGGAGCACAACACACAATACTGAATGTATTACCACTAGAATGTACAAAGATAAGTAACTCGTTAGGGCTATAGGTGTATGTACAAGCCAGGGAAAAGAAATCTCCTAAAGAGGGAAAAAAATGCCCTAGTAGTCATAGTGTGTTCACACACATCACTACCAAAATATATCAACAAATCCCCCTCGGGAGTGATGCGATGAACACGGAGTTGGCACTCATGTATGAGGAAGTGCCAAGCTATGTGGAATCAATCCACAAAAGCAAGTAAGCACAAAGCTTTGCGGAAAGCTTCAAACTTCTCCCTAGGCAAACCCTTCGTGAAAAGTTATACAATGTTCTCTTGCATGGGCACATATGCCAAGTAGATCTCTCAAGTAGAGAACCTCTCCCTAACATGATGATAATGCATCTCAATGTGCTTAGTGCGAGCATGGAACACATGGTTCCTCGCAACTACCAATGTGCTCTGATTGTCAGTGAAGATGGTGGTGGCAAAAGATTGACGAACACCCAAATCAGTCATAAGGCGTCTGAGCCACACACACTCAACAGTCACTGTGAAAGCTTCCCTATACTCAACCTCGCAATTGGAAGGGAGGTTTCTCTCCCTTGGCTTGTATATATACCTATAACCCTAATGATGCTCACACACATGCATTGATAGCCTTGTCTATCAAAGGTGCCATTATTCCTCACATTCACTCCTACAAAACAACAATCGATGTTTGGGATACACTTAACACTTTTTTATACCATGCAAGGAATGAGGCTCATGTTTCTTACCTCCAAAAATAGTTGGAGAGTGAGCATTGTTAGGGGCACATGGGGACATATTTTGTATTAGAAAAGGCTTGTACTAAGGTCTATTTCAAGGGTGAGTAAAGTTCATGGTGAGAAGAGACTCAAATGGCCATGTTCTTGTATAAATTTGGCTTTTGCATCACCACTCCCATGGCATTTGATGTGTATCTTTTTGGTAGTTAGAGTAGTTGTTTACTTCATGGTTTTCTTGTGTTTTCTTGAATTTCGTGCCCTAGGAATGGTGGCGTATAGTTCTTCAAATTTGTTCATAGCTATAGCATTGAAAACCTCTCTCTCCCTCCTTCTTCTTCCTTGTGCATGGCAATCCACGTGCCATGCAACATTGGTGATCCTCCATGGTTAACCCAACTCTAATTTTAAAGGACATGCTTGCTGGTGGTATTGTATTCAACCAATGTCTATGCTATTTGTTGTTGTGTCAAAGAAGACTCCACTTTGAGAATTGTTTTTTGGCATCTTCATGATGCTAGTTTGGGGCTTTGGACTGTCTCACTTCAACGTTCATTCGACATTGATAGAGGTAGATAATAGCATCACCATGCATGTATTAACATCTACCATTAGTACTGTTAGCATGGATCAAGAGGATTGTCATCAACATTGTGCAAATTCTGCATCTTCAGAATCTCTGGTTCAATGTACCTCCTTCTTCCTCTCTCTCATGCAAAGAGGTGCAAGCCCTCTTCCAACACTGGCATGCCCCAAGACTGTTAAAGAAGTTCAGATGGTCGATGGGCCATGCAGGCCTTAGCAGCACCCGGTTACATTTACAGCAGTATGAAACGGAACGATTAGCACTTTGTTGCATTTTGTATGTTCTCGATGTCAACAAGGATGCCCTATCGATTCATGGAGATATGCGCTTGGCCAAGGCAATGTCTAGAAATTCAGTCTCTGATAAAGAGGTAAAAACCATGTTCGACCTTTGTGGGGGTCGCTTGCCTCGATTCTAATACTCTTGATTTTGAGGCGTTCCTAACGCTACAGAGATCGCTTGCATTCTGAGGAAATGCATTGCCATATGGTGCTTCTGGTTTAACCTTTTGTCCATGAGTATTCTAATTAGGATCAAAGCTTCCTGATTGGGTGTGCAATTGAGTCATGTGCCTTTGGAGATAGCCTCAACATAGAGCAGAAGGGAAATTAGTAGATGTGCCATAACACATGCAAGCCATTGACATATACAGATTTGGCTCATTGTAGAAGGAGCATCTAAATCGATTCCTAGCTTGATTAGGTTGCAAGCAGTCTAATTATACAAGGCAAATTAATATGCTATCTAATATTTTGGATGAATGTTTATTATGACGTGTAGATCCTTCACAGATTCTTGATATGATTTGACAAAGCTCCAATATTGTTGGATCCATGGAGTAGCATTAAAGTAAAGAAAAGGCTAATGTAGCATGCGACATTGGAACTTTTGAGCTTTTTCCATTTGGATTTCAATATGATTATATGATCCTATGTTGTAGTTTTCCTATGAAGTGTTGTAATTAACCCATACTTGTATTCTCTTTCTATAAAGGGGCAAACTATGAGTTATGTGAACTGTATTTGCATATCTTGGATTAAGTTCCAAGCATTTTTCTTTGCATCTTACATGGCTCTTAGTCTTAGATATGTTATGGGCATTGTTTGCATTCCATACCATGGTTTGACCATGCACTTTGGTTTGCAATCTCTGTTCATAAGGGTAGAGCATGATGTAATGTGTGCACATATGTATCTTTTTTTAATACGTTTCTACTAGCATTGGCTATGCTCTTGGAGTTGGACCACTCTATCCCAAGGGAGGTGCTATCACTTTAGCACCATGGAGAACTACATGGAAATTGTCTATGGATTGAGTTCTTATTCTGTAGACTTTGTTTGGATATGTGTTGGCCTTGATGTGAGGGTCTTACTTGATGCATTTGATTTTGGTGATCGAGATGGAACCGATGTCCTCAGGCATAAGAAATGTGGAGCTTTGTGGATTGAAGCATTCTGAGAGATTAGGTGTATTGATTGTATGACATGTTGTATAAAGGTTCCCAACCTATAAATAGTTTCCATGTAACTTTCATCTTGTTTGCGGGGGAGTTCTAATCAAGGGTGTTGGTGGATTCTTTTGCAAAAAGGGACGAGTATTTGTAGGGGAAGCAAGAAGAAGAAGAAGTGAAACAAAAGCACAGGAAGCTTCTGTACATTGATTATAAATAGAAAATACAATGATGATGTCTAGAACAAGACCAATAATTATCTGTGCAGAGTGCTTATCCCAAAGAGTACACACACACAGCAGTTTACAAGATACCAAAATTCCTTATGCCACCAACCTTCTCTATACCGGACCTCCACCCTCTCTAATAGCTTGCTCTTGTGGAGACCTTGCTCTCAAGCTTCCAATAGTGTAGGACAAAACGACACCTTCCTTTGACAGAGACACCTCCGCAATGGTCCTTGTGCCACCTTGATTGCCTTCCTCAATGGACCTCTACACTCTCTCTCTACACACTTGATCACCTTCCTTGCACACTTGTCTCTCACTTGCTTCTCTGCATCATACTGGTTCTCGGTGTCTTTCTCTTCTCTCCTAGTGTAGACTATGCTCTCTCTTGCTTAGTCTAACTCCAAGAATGCCCAATTCCTTGTGTGAGTGTCCCTTCACTTACATATGTTGCTCCTAACTGATAGTGTATCTTGGTGCTCACTTTAATGTCCAAAGAATAACTAAAAATGTGTATAGCCAATGACTCCCTATTTTGTCTTATAGTGAATTTAGGAGGAAAACAAAATTTTAAATGGGGGAGCCATACATACACTTTTGCATACCGCTTCCTCTTCACATGACTTCCCTTTTTTACCATTACTTATTCAAAATGTGTGCGTTTGGGAGGGTTCACCTGAACCTTCCAAACACTTTAAAACCCTTGAAAACGTTACAAAAAGACAATCTACAACCCGCATTCTTGTGCAAAACCATGAGCATTGTGAATGAATTGTTTGTGCACTATCTTTGCACCTTGTTCATGGCCACTTGTGCACCACCTCTACATCACTTTGCCCTTTTGCAACACCTATGCATCCTTTGCAAAGTCATCACTTTGACCTTTGGCCAATGTTGTAATTGACCACTTTGACTTTGACCAGCTTGATTTTGACCACTTTGACTTTGAAAAGCTTGACTTTGACCACTTTGAATTTGACTTTCTCAATAATTTCCCACCACCTAATGGGATCTCTGTCTTGGAGAGAAGAAAAACAATAATCCACTTGTCGAACCAGAAAAGAAGTCACCATCACATGATAACAGTATAACCTTAGGATGAGAGGGAAGTGTGTGAGGGGGATATGGGGAAATGGAGGTGAAAAATGGGAAAGGGATGTAATGGAATATGGTTTTTTATTCGATAGAAATAGGTTGCAAGGAAATGGAGATGGTAAGGGTGGCAAGAAAATATGGGGTGGTGGAAGTTATAAAGGTGGGAGGGGGAAAGGGGGGGCAGGGTGAATAAGGTGGTGGGGAAGGGAGAGTACTTGGATTAAAGTGAGATGGGGCAAGGTGAGAAGAAGGTGGAGGGGGGTAGGGAGGAGAATAAGGTGGAGGGGGATAGTGTGAGAATAAGGTGGAGGGGGAAAGGGAGAGTACCACAGAATTGAAAATAAATGAATGTAGAGACATAATAAAATGATATACACAACCAAAATATATCTCATAAATGAACAATCATACAAAGCGAAGTATATGCCCAAAGCAAAAATCCAATATACCCAAACAAGGCAATGAAAGTAGTTTTGGTGAATTTTACCCAAGCCTACGTGCTTGATATGCTTGATATGATGTTCATTTGTAGTCATATGTGTAGACATATGAACACCTCTTGTAAAAGAGTACATTTTATCTCTTGTAATTGTAAAAGCAAGAATGGCTTAAGTCATCCATGATGTAAATAGAAAAATTGTGGACTACCCAAAACCATGAATCCATTAGCGGAGGGAATTTTTCCTAATTCCTAGCATCACTTTTAGGTGAAGTCATTTGAATTCAAATTCAAAACTACCTCAAAAAGAAGCTATAAAAGGAGCAAGAAGGAAGTCGCCAAAGGAGTGCTTGATTCATGCCCATTTCATGCCCATTTGTAGAGATTGAAGAGCTTACTCCATATCTCTATCACTCTACTCCCATTGTGCAAGTATTTATTGCCAATGAGGTTGTAATCATATGTGAATCTATACAGTCATCTTTTACTCCTTCTTTGTTTTGTTTTCTACTATACTCACTCAAGAATAGTAAACTTTAGAAGCTCATATCTCCGGCTATACGTAACATTTTTCAGATTTTTAAGGTGCATTTGATAGCTCTCTAAGTCTAATTTATGCTCAAAAATATTTTTGTCCATTGGATTTACCATTTGTGAGAATCTATATTTTATTAGTCACTGGTCTCTCCTTGTAGAGCCCAAAAATAGCAGGAGTGTTCTAGATTTTGCTAAAACTCTTTCTCAATGCTCCGTTGATGAATTGAAGTGTTTTAACTTTGATTGGGAAGATTGCTAAGCCTATTTGCTATGTCCAAAAGGAATATTTCTAATTCCTACCAGGTTGAGAGCATTGTTTAGTTTTTTTAGTAGGTGTATGTACAAAAATAGCAAGTTTTGGGAGTTAGTCATCTTGCACTAGTCTATCTTGAATCAACTTTTTGAGATACTTGTTCCAAAGCACTTGGCTGATTTTTTTGTGGATTTAGAAAGCTCAAAGGGTCTACTAACCAACTCTGAAGTCGTAGTTGGCTTGTGTGAAGCCGGTTGTAGCAGCACCAATTCATCTTCAGGTTGCATCCACCATCTCTCTCCACAGTGGTATCAGAGCATAGTCAATCAACATGGGAGATGGATTTCCATCAACAATTGACAAATTGGATAGAAACAACTACCCAGCATGGTCTCTAAGGATGAAGGCTTATCTTCAAGGGAGGAATCTATTTGGATACACATCTCGAGATGAATGTCAACCATGAGGAATAAAGGGCAACCATCACATGAAGAAGAGGAAAGACTTTCAAATTGGTGTTCAAAGGATGCACTTGCAAGGTCCTATATTCTAAACTCAATCTCTGATTTTCTTTTACCTCATTTCAAGGGACACAAGACATCAAGAGAGGCTTGGAATGCACTTGCTTCTTTCTTCTCCTCCAACACTCGAGCAAGGAAGAACCAATTGTGGATGGAGTTCACAACAATGAAGAAAAGCCCCAAGCAAAGTGTGACTGATTATGTCACAAAGATGAAGGATATTTCACATCAACTTGGAAGTAAAAAAGCAAACTTTGTAGGTAGAGGAAGAGCTAGAGGAAGAAGCAGAGGGGGAAAGCAAGGCAGGGGGAGATTCCAATCATCTCAACCTTGCAATATATGTGTCTTATCTAATCATACTACTAAAGAATGTTTCAAGAACCCGAGTAACTCAAGAGGAAGAGGACTCAATAGAGGTGGCTATGGATCAAATAGAGGCAGATACAATGGAGGTTACAACAACCACAACAACAATTACAACAACAACAACTATCAAAGTGGCCATAGAGGAAGAAGAGATTACAATAACTATGCAGAGGACCAAAGTCAAGAAGATTCATTATTGATTATGAATCTATCAGTGAAGAAGGGTAAGGATGATGATCAGGATGCTCAAATTATGTAGCAAGAAATGTGGCTTTACTTTCTGATTTCGAAGATCATCACAACAAACATGAAGTGCGAATAGGAGATTATATAAAGCACTCGGTGGAGAAGATAGGTAATGTGAAGACATCAGATTGGAATATGAACCTCTTAAGCAAAGTCTTGTATGTCCCTACAATTACCAAAAAATTAATAAGTGTTGGGTAGATTGTTGAAAAAGGATTACAGGTTAGATTCAACCAATTTGGAGCATATGTTGAAGAACCAAGGCAAGGATTTAGAAGGATTGCCAAAGGAAAAAAGATAGGAAGTCTTTTCACTTTTGAAGTGGAAGATACAAAGAATATAGCCTTATTTAGCTATGGATCTCAAACTCTCACAGAGTTGGAGATATGGCACAAGGTTTGCTCACATTGGTGAGAGGACACTCAAACAAATTTGCAGGGAGCAAAGTGTACTTGGCTTGCCTAATATCACAAGGCAACACAGGATTTATAAGTGTGAAGCTTGTCAACTCGGCAAGGCTCATAGACAACCTTTCAATAACAAGGGATATGTGTATCAAAATCTTTTGGATCTAGTGCATACGGATGTGTGAGGTCCAAGTAAGGAGCCATATATATCAGGCTCAAGATATTATCTGTCTTTCATAGATGATTGTAGCAGTTGGACCATTCTGTTTTTCATGAAGCTCAAGGATGAAGTTTTTAATTGCTTTAAGAAGTATGTTGCTCTTGTTGAAAACCAAACAGGTAGGACTTTGAAAAGACTCAGATCAGATGGTGGAGGAGAATACTTCTCTTATATATATATATATATATATATATATATATATATATATATATATATATATATATATATATATATATATATATATATATATATATATATATATATATATATATATATATATATATATAGAGAGAGAGAGAGAGAGAGAGAGAGAGAGAGAGAATTATACATTGCACCATGGTTTATCATGAATCGGCTGATTAAATAGTTTGGATATTCATGAAAAAGCTAGAGAAAGGGCTTGGCCATTGATGAACATAAAACTGAGCGAAAAAATGCTACGAATAGATTATGTACAACCTAGGCAGATCTTGCATAGCCAGGTGATACAGAGAACTTTATTTTTGCTGATGATAGGCCTTGAGTCTTGATATGTTGACCAGTGGTAGTGTCTCCCCTTCCAAGGTCTGTAACTCCATTGCACCCTATTTAAGCATTATTTTAATCCTGCAAGGGCCTTCCGAATGAGGAATCCACTTTCCCCATACTTGTGCCCCGAGTTGAGGTTTATGTTAAAGGACCAACATCCTTTTTTGTAAGTTATTAGTCCATAGATTCCGATCATGAGACTCTTTCCTCCTCATTTGAGTTTCTTGTAATTATTTTGCAGCATGTATGCGAATCTCTTCCACTTTGTTTAGTGCTTCAAGTCTAGTAGAGGCACCAAAATCTTCCTGCATAGATGCAGTTCTGAGTGAACCATGTCAAAATTCAAAGGGTTCAATGGGTATTACCCCATAAACCAACTAGAATGGGGAGTATCTTGTTGCTTCCTTACAAGCCAAATTGTAGGCCCATTGGGTATCTTGATAAGCCATGCCCCAAGTAGTGGGTTGCAACATCATTCCTTCCTTAACATAGCAATCAATACCTTATTAGTTGATTATACTTGTCCATTAGCTCTTGGATAGTAAGCATAGGAAGTCCTATGTAAAACCTTGTATTTGTTGAAAAATTTCATACAAAACCTTGTTCACAAAATGAGTTCTTTGATCTGTGCAAATTTCAAGAGGACACCCAAATCTACAAATAATGTAACAATAAAGGAAACCTGCAACCGTTTGTGTCATGCACTCAGGAGAAGCAATAGCTTCAGCCCACTTTGTTGCATAGTTGGTGGCAATCAACAAATATTTCTCTTTTTTTTGGGAATGATGCAAGGTAGATGGGCCCTACAAAATCTAGCCCCCACTTCTCAAATGGTTGCCATGATGTGGAAACAACCAAAGGATTGTGGTGCTACTTTGTCGGCTTGGGGCCATACCTTTGATAGACATTGCATGCTCTCCCCCATTCATCTACATCTCTAAATAATGTGGGCCACCATAAGCCAGCATCAAGAATTCTCTGACTCAAAATGTGGCCCGGCAGGTACCCACCACCTAGTCCTTCATGTGTAGTTTTAAGGATTTTCCTCACCTCCTACTCTTCCATGCACTTTCTAAGATGGTCATCCTTGCCATATCTATATAATTTTCCTTTAGTGAATGTAAAAGGTCTCCTGTTAATTGATGGAGAGTGTTAATCTCCAAAAGAACAAGCTATCCTTGATGTTAGAACACTTCTATCTCAAGAATAACTCAAAATCCTGATCAATTTTGGAAGATCAATGCCAAACTATCAAGATTTACACTAACTGTGAAGAGACTCACTACTCATAAAAGTTTGCTGCACATAACTCACTCATTGCTTAACCAAATGTGTAAATTTTTCAATGAAACTTTTTATGAGGTGTCATTTAATGTTTGCACACCTTCTCCAAGTTAAATCTTCTCAAAAGTATCAGTAGATCTTGAGAAATGATCCAAACAATCTATCTATGTCTGAAACTATCCTTTTGTATAGTCGAACCTACAAACTTCTATCGCATGGTTCTCCCAAACTATAACCCTTTTAATCAAATGCTTTTAGCCATAGATGGCTTACCTTCCAACTTAGATTTTGACTCCTCATTTGTGTAAAACTTTACACTATGCACTGAGATCTGATCAATTCTTTGACCATCGAGATTGTGTTTGTTTTAGAAGATACTCATCACTTCTTCACATACAAATGTTCCTACACATAATTCTCTCAACTGTTTACAATTAGACTCTCAAATCTTAACCATAGAAGCATTAACTATGGAATTAGACATCTACAAAAGAATTCTTGAAATTATCAAACACAGAAGGAGAACACAACAAAATATCGAGCGCAACTTTTTCTTCTTCTCAAAAAACTTCACATCTGAATGATGAGAGAGATCTTCTTCACTTTTAAAGTGTCTAATGACTCTCACAACTTCTAATTCTTATCATCTCATGCTCTCTCCTGCTTGCCCTGGATTTCTACTTGTATATATAGGCATATATCTACAAGCTCATGACTATAACAAAAGTATAAGTGAGCTAGTTACAAGTTTAATGTACATATGTATACAAGTCTTCATTTCCTAAATGTGCACTATCTTCAAGCTTCATAGGCTAATCTTTTCTTCAATCTTTGACTTCAATGCTTTATCCAAAACATCAATTCGTGGTTGGCTTGCACCAAGAGCTCCCCCTCAATCATCAATTGAGGTTTTCTCTATCTTCTTTATACCTGCCATGTCTTTAAATCTCTATAGCTTTCGTCTATCCAAGCTTTTGGTTAGCATATCTGCAATCTGATCTTTTGTTGAAGTATGTATGAATTCAATCTCCTTATCAATCACCTTCTCTCTTAAGAAGTGATATTGCATTTTAATGTGTTTAATCCTAGCATGAAAAATAGGATTAGCAGTTAGATACAATGAACTCATATTATCTCCATGAATAGTGGGTGTACTCTGAATGATGTCAAAACTCTTCATAAGAGTCTTCAACCATATGACTTCCTTTGCAGCTTCAACCATACCTTTATACTCTTCCTCTGTAGATGATAAAGCAACTGTATGTTGCTTCTTAGAACACCAAGAGATTAGCTTATCTCCTATATAACACAAGTACCCATATGTTGATCTCCTATCATCAGGATTACCTGCCCAATCTGTATCACTATATACCTTGATGTTTGTATCTGATGTAAAACCATAATACAAACCTTCCTTGAGTGTACCCTTAATGTATCTCAACACTCTTTGTCCTGCAACCCAATGTTCTTTCCTAGGACAACGCATGAATTGAGACAACACTCCAACTACATATAACAAGTTAGGCCTAGTTAATGTAGCATAGATTAGACTACCAACCAGACTTTGATATAGCTTCATATCCTTGAATTCTTCTCCTCCATATCTCCTCAATTTGTGATTCACCTCCATTGGAGTAGGTGCTACCTTGCAATCTTCCATTTTAAACTTAATCAATAAGTTCTTCAAATACCTTTCTTGAGTTACATATACTCCATATTGAGTACATGAGATCTCCATGCCCAAGAAATATGACAAGTCTCCCAAGTCACTAATCTTGAACTCTTTCTCCATTTGTTTCTTGAGGCTTGTATGCCCTTCTCATCTGTACCTGTAAGAATTATTTCATCAACATATATGCACATGTAAATGAACCCATCATCACTTGCTTTAACAAGCAAACTACTATCTGCTTTAGATACTTGGAAACCAAGTTCCTTCAAGAACTTCACAAGTCTATAGTTCCATGCCCTTGGGGCCTGCTTTAAACCATACAAAGCTCTCTTGAGCTTGCATACATATTTTGAATACCTTTTATCTCTGAACTCTTGTGGTTGTTCCATGAAAACATCATCTGAAATATAACAATCAAGAAAAGCATTCTTCACATCTAATTGACATAATCTCCAACCTTTACATGCAGCAATGGCTATGAGTGTCTTGATGGTTGTCATCTTTGCCACAGGACTATAGGTCTCATCATAATCTATACCTTATGTCTGAGCATACCCTTTCACAACAAGTCTAGCTTTATACCTAGACACACTTCCATCTGCATACCTCTTTGTTTGCATCCAATTATCTTCTGACTATTTGGTTTAGGAACCAAATCCCAAGTCTCATTTTCCACCAATGCATCATACTCTTCCTGCATAGCTTTCTCCCAAGTTTCCTTACCTTTTGCCTCTTCATATGTAGAAGGGTCTTCATCTGCTTTCATCATGTAAGCATAATCTCTAGTAGTCAAAAAAGAAGTGTCATAGCTATAACTTGTAGGTTGCCATTTGTGTATTGATGACCTTTTGATTTCTCCACTTCTTGAAGTTTCTAGTTCATCACATTTTGGATCAAACCTTGGCACTTCTTCAACTTCAACTTGTACTTCATTATTCTCTTCTTCATCAAATATCTGAACCTTTCATTTACCTTTCTTCTGATTCAAAACTTCTTCATCACCTGCATGATTATTGATTGTTCCTGCATACCAAGTACTTTGCTCATCAAATGTAACATGCTTTGATACAAAGAATTGCTTTGTGGATGGACTCCACAACCTATAACCTATCTGCTTATCATCATATCCAATAAACACCTACTTTTCAGCTTTAGATTCCAATTTATGCCTCAACTAAGATGGTAGATATGCATAAGCCAAACATCCAAATACTTTGCAATGATCTAAGGTTACCCCACCAAGCTTCATATGGTGTCATACCCTGCAAAGCTTTACATGGTAACCTATTAACCAAGTATGTAGCTGTATTTACAGCCTTAGCCCACAAATAATTTGGGCAATTTTTCTCCTTCATCATTGATCTTGCAAACTCAACAAAAGTTCTATTTCTCCTTTTTGCTACACCATTTTGTTGAGGAGAGTACCTGCAAGTAACTTCCTATTTTATACCTGCATTCCATAAGTAATCACTGAACTCATTAGAGAAATACTCTCCCCCTCCATCTGACCTTAGTCTTTTCAACTTTTGACCTGTGATTCTTTCTGCATACATATGATAATGTTTAAATGTATTGAATACCTATGATTTGTCTTTGATCACATATATAATGATCCATCTTGTAGCATCATCAACATAAATCACATAGTATCTTGAACCATTAATACTGAAATCCTTTGATGGTCCCCACACATCTGTGTGTACCAATTCAAGCTTCTCTGAATACATGAAATCATGCTTAGAATATGATTGCTTATGAGCCTTGCCTAATTGACATGTCTCACATATGTATGTCATGTGTTGACCTGCAACATTAGGCAATCCAAGCACTGAACCATTGTTAACCATATCCTGAATACCTCTTTCATTGAAATGTCCAAGACTTTTATGCCAAAGATCTAACTCAGAGATCTTATGTCCTCCATAAGTAAACAAGGCATGACCAACATTACCTTGAATCTTCAATGTGAAGAGTCTTCCTTCTTTCTTCCCTGAAACAATTTGTTTATGAAGTAATTCGATGGCGATGCACCACAGTGCATTCTCCTTCTCAAGAGCTTCACGACAATATCCTCGGAGTAGAAAACCGCGCTCCTAAGGTTGTACACAGTACTCTGCACAGTATACTGCAAAATACGTAGAAAACATAGTACACATGGAGCATGAAGACAAACTTGTTAGGTCTTACAAACGTGGTCGAACTTACCATCTGTGACTCAACAGGCCACTATATGTTTTATTAAAGAACATATACAAAGAAGTGTCCGGTGGCCATTTGGCCTTTCACATGGACACTAACGGTAACAATCTCCCACTAAAGGCCAATATGGCCAAAGTAACTATGGGAGAAAAATAAAGAATGATAAAGAATACCTGAGTGTAAGTATACAAATTATACCTCCCACCTATTGGGCATGTTACACAGTATACAAGTGACTGTGTAAGATCATGAATCAAGTAACCCCCGTCAAGTGACAACAATGTCGAAAGCTATCATGTGGTAGAGCTTTAGTCAAAGCATCTGCAACATTATCTCGAGTGTGTACCTTCTCAAGAATAATGCGCTCACTAGCTAAGCAATCTCTAATGAAGTGATACCTCACCTCAATATGCTTGGTCTTTGCATGATAGACTGGATTCTTAGCCAAAGCAATGGCACTCTAACTATCACTGAGCAAATGAGGTACATGCTGAAGTAAACCCATGTCACAAGCAAGATGAGAAAGCCACAATTCTTCCTTACATGCCTCATTTGCTACAACATACTCTGCTTTTGTGATGGAAACAGCTGTACATTCTTGAAGAAGAGATCTCCAAGAGATAGCACCTCCAACAAAATGAAAAATGTACCCTGATGTAGACTTACGATTGTGTACACAACTAGCATAGTCAGAATCTGTGTAACCAATAATGGATGCTTTCCCTCTACCTAAGCATAGACACTTGTCCTTAGTGCGACTCAGATATCTCAAAATTATCTTGACTGCTTCCCAATGTTTCTTGCAGGGATTAGACATATATATGCTCACAACTCCCACTGCAAATGCAATGTCTGGTCTCGTAGCTACCATAGTATACATGAGACTACCAACGGCAGATTGATAGGGAATTTTGGTCATGAATTTCTTTTCTTCATCTGATTTGGGGCAATCACCCTTGCTCAATTTCACATATGTGGGTAAAGGTGTACTCAATGCCTTTCCACCCTGTGTATTGAACCTATGAAGTACTTTTGATATGTACTCACTTTGAGACAAGTATATGCATCTTTTACTCCTATCACGAGTAATGCGCATGCCAAGAATATGTTTTCCATCCCCCAAATCCTTCATATCAAATGTCTGACTCAACTTCTTTTTGAGACTTGACAAATCATAAGAGGACTTCCCAGCAATCAACATATCATCGACATAAAGTATCAAGCATATCAAGCTGCCATCTGAGCATCTCTTTGTGTAGAGACAATGATCCTCATTGCTTCAAGAATAGCCTTGGGACTTCATAAAAGCATCAAACTTTTGGTACCATTGTCTAGGAGACTGTTTAAGTCCATACATGCTCTTCTTGAGCTTACAAACTAGACTTTCCTTGCCAGGAACTACATAACCCTCTGGTTGTTCCATATAGATCTCATCTGTAAGATCTCCATGCAAGAAAGCAGTTTTCACATTCCTTTGGACTGGCTCTAAGTCCTCCATTGCAACGAATCCAAGCAACATGCAGAAAGTAGTCATTTTGACCACTGCGGAGAAGATTTCCTCAAAATCAACACCATGTTGTTGCGTAAAACCCTTTGCAACAAGTCATGCTTTATATTTTGGAGAAGCACTATCTTATGTGAATTTCAGCTTATATACCCATTTACATGGTACAGCTTTCTTGCCCTTTGGCAAAGGTACTAAATCCCAAGTACCATTCTTGTGAATAGAATCCAACTCACTTTTCATGGCATGCTCCCACTTGACATGATCCTCTGTCTGCATAGCCTCTTTGTAGCAATAAGGCTCACCGGCATCTATTAGCATACCAAAATCTAAACCTGGAACATATCTATCAGGTGGATGTGAGACACGTGCAGAACGTCTCAATGGTTGCTGAACAGGAACATACGCAGACTGATCTGAATGGACATTCTCTTGAACATCCCTATGTGCAGCATTTTTATGCATGCTAACCAAAGGACTAGTATCCTCAAACACCACTCTTCTCACTTCAACCTCCTTAATGGGCTGTTTATGCATCTTCAACTCATTAAAAATGACATCACTACTTCTTATCACTGACCGTGTTTTAGGATCATAAGCAATATCCAAATTTTCCTTCTCGACCATATCCAAGAAAAATGCATTTCTTTGACTTGGTCCACCTTTTGTCTAAGATTCTTGGGTATATGAACATATGCTTCACACCCAAAAACTCAAAGATGATCATAATATGGTGGCTTCCCTGTCCATAACTTTTGTGCCACTTCCAGACCTTTGGCAGTACTAGGTGAAAGGTTAATAACATGAAGTGCAGTCAATATTGCTTCTACCCAAAAACCTTGTGAGAGGTTTGCATGATGCAACATAGAGACTACTCTATCTTGAATAGTTCTATTCATCCTCTCAGCTACACCATTCTGTACTCGGGTATAAGGAGTTGTAAACTCTCTACGAATCCCTCTAGACTGAGAGAAAAGGCTGAATTCATGTGAGGTATACTCACCCCCATTATCTGAACGTAAAGCCTTAAACTTAGTTCCTTTTTCAGTCTCGACTGAAGCAAACCATTTTTTGAAAGTAGGGAATACCTCATCCTTTGATTTGATAGGATATACCCAGACTTTTCTAGTAGCATCATATATGAAAGTGACAAAGTAAAGAGAACCACCTAAGGACCTAGTGGGCATAGGACCACACACATCTGTATGAACGAGATCTAAAGGCTGAATTGAAGAGTCAATGTGCGTTCTATGCACATTTCTGGTTTGCTTTCCATATTGACAATGCTCACAAAATGAAAAATCAGAGAAAGATAGCACAGGTAAGTAGCCAGAACGAGAAACATTTTCCATTCCACTACGAGATATATGGCCCAAACGACCATGCCAAATACAAGCCATAGGTTGTTCAGTAACAGCTAACAAGTTTTCTTTTTGTGATACAAATAAAGGATAAAGTGAGGCAACTTTCGTTCCTTTTGCAATAACCATATTTCCCTTTGATATATGAAAGGACTGAGCATAGAAGACCACCTTGTAACCAAGGTCATCAAGTTGACCAACTCACATCAAACTGCATGATAACTGAGGTACATGGCATACATTATGCATAGTAAATTTTGAACCATCAATGAACTGCACAACCACATCTCCAATCCCCACAACATCACACTGGTAAGAGTCACCAAGTCTCACGGTACCAAGAGACTTTGCTGCATAATTAGAGAACCATTCTTTATGTGGTGTCACATGAAAAGAAGCACCAGAATCTAGCAACCAGGTGTGGGAAAGAGAATCATCCATAAGAGCCTCAGTTTGCACAGTACTATCAAGTGTCAACACATCAGCATCATCAAATATAGCATTAATTTCTTCAATCTTCACAGTCGAAGTAGATGGTGCAAGTAACTATTTAACATGCCCATCAACATTCTGTCCTTTACCTTTAGCATTCTTTAATGCATAACAATCTTTTTTCATATGTCCTTTCTTCATAATGGCATTTGATAGCCCTCTTCCTTGATTTACTTCTACTCTTATTTCATTGACCATTCTTTTCCTTGTTCTTGCTCCTGCCACATTGCTGATTCTTTCCTTGGTAAGAATCACGAACATTATATGCATACCCACTTTGAGTACCAACCATAGATTTTCTACAAATCTCCTCACTCAAGGGTGCTCCACATATGTCATCATAGATGAGTTTACCACTAGGCGCACTATTGTTAATAGCTGTGCAAAATGTATCCCATGATGATGCCAGGGTGCATAACAGCGATACTGCTTTCATTTCATTATCCATATCCATTTTTTGAGCCTGTAACTGGGAGAATATAGCATCAAACTCATTTAGATGAGCAGCAACACTATCTGTGTCCTTTGTACGAAGGTCATATAATTTTCTCATCAGATTCACTTTATTTGATGCCGTCTCTTTTTCATATGTATTGCATAACTTCTTCCAAAGCTCCTCTGCACTTTCACAGTCTAATACTGCAAAGTAAACATTATCTGCTAGGTGCAAGCAAATGGTAGACCTGGCCATTTCATCTAACTCATCCCAATCATCTTCATCCATGTCAGCATGCTTCTTTGAAATTCCATTTACTAGCTTCCATTGCCTCCCTTGAATCAGCACATCTTTAATCTGATTCTTCCATAGAGCAAATTTTGTGCCATCAAATTTTTGGATCTCAAAATTGTCTTTGCCCTGCAAGTTATAGCTCCTCCTCGGAACACTAGCACTAGACCCTGATCCACCGGATGTGCCTAAGACCTCTGATGCCATGATATTAGAGAACTGAATAGAATAATAATGGAGCTAGAAGAGTCTGAACACCAATGAATAAGTGTATCAAGGAGTAAATCGACCACTACATAGTTGACAAAACCAAAAATCTGAAAACTTTTGCCATAGTATCCTCTACAAAATGAGCATATGACCAGTGTCAAAATATCATAAAACTGCAAGTACTGACATGTCTACCTGCATAGTGAATCACCGACTCCACTGCATATAATTAGTTACCCAATAGAAGCAAACTATGCTTATCGAGCACCTATGAACAACTATCATACATCTCCTATGGCAAGGCTGGGTAAGTCTTCCACCTGCATCACTGAAGAGACCCCAACATTTGGGTGTCTCCCAGTTAATAAAACCTCACCACGACCCTCTTTATCAAATGTAAAAGACTTTATGCAAAAACGTAACTGCTATATCAATGACCACATGGACGTACATAAGCAGTATCCACAAAAGCGTACATGGTGTGTATGTGCTCAATATATGCAGTAAAATGACACTAAAAGGCTGAATGCACAGCCCAAAAACTAGCCAACAACACTTGCAAATGTTTGTCAACTCTGATGTTTTAGGCCCAAAAACCTGCATAAATTTTCAACGGCTGCTTCCACCAAAATTGGAAGCCTTTCAAGAAACCTGTAGTTTTATGAGTGTGCTAAAAACACAGCCCCAAAAGTTGATATTTGTTGTCGAAGAAGTACAAAGAGCACTCTTCTTGATGTTCTTGGACCTGTATGAAGAGAACTATGTGCAAAAATACTCCAAAATTGCTCCAGAAGACCCCAAAAAATGCTTCAAAAGAAGGCCTTGAAAGCAAAGAATGAAGCTTTGAGGGACCAAAACATGTTCAAGGTAATGTTAACCTTAGTCTTTCCCCTTCTTTTGACACCACAAGAGTGTAGCTTAGTGGCAAGAGATTGCCACGGTTAAGCAAGCTCCGGGGGGAACAGTACTCGGATGGGTGACCTCCCGAGAAGTACCAGGAACCTCTATCTTCCTTGATCGTTGAGGTCCTTCCTTGCGTGCAGCCAACGGCACCAACGGTGACTTTGGTGACTCGGATGACAAGGTATGCCAAGATCTATGCCTTGGTCACCGCCTTAATCGTAAGCCTTGGAGAAATCTCGAGGGAGGTGCTCGCTTCGCTCGCACAAAAGGAACAAAGCTTTTGCTTCGAAATTCTCTAATACCAGTGAAGTTATTCGATGGTGATGCACCACATTGCATTCTCCTTCTCGAGAGCTTCATGACGATATCCTCCGAGTAGAAAACCAAGCTCCTGGGACTGCACATGGTACTCCACACAGTATACTACAAAATACGTAGAAAACACAGTACACATGGAGCACGAAGACAGACTTCTTAGGTCTTACAAATGTGGTCGAACTTACCGTCTATGACTGATCAGGGCACTATATGTTTTATTAAAGAACATATACAAAGAAGTGTCCGATGGCCATTTGTCCTATCACATGGACACTAATGGTAACAATTTATACCCATTCCTAGGGTCTTCCACAAAAACTCCATGATTAATGAACCTTACTTCATAACCCTTTTCAACAATTTGCCCTACACTTATCAAATTCTTTGGAATTATAGGAACATACAAGACCTTACTCAGAATATTACTTCCATCCTTGGCCTTCACTGATCCAATTGACTTCACATTGTGCTTTGTATTATCACTTATTTTAACTACATGATTAGTTACTTTATTCTCCAGATCAGTCATCAAGGCTATATTACCACTCAGGTGATTGCTACACCCTGAGTCAATGTAGAAGACTCTTTGGTCTTCACTTTGTCTTTCACAAGTTGCATTCATAATTAAGGTTGAATCTTCTTTCTGATTTGAAGCATAATTGTAGTAGGTATTGTTGTAGGATTGACTTTGGAACTTACTACCTGCATTTCTCCCAAAGTAACCTCTACTACCTTTTCCTCTGAAATTACCTCTTTGATTTCTACCACCTCTTCCTCTTGAATTAAAGTTCTTACTATATCCTCCATTACTCTGATTATTGTGCCAACAATCATGAGCTAAATGATTTGTCTTACCACAAATTTAGCAAGCTTTGGCTCCATCTTTATTGCTTTTGCCTCTTCCTCTACCTTTGCCACCTCCTCTTCCTCTTCCTAGAATTTGATAGGATATACCCAAACTTTTCTAGAAGCACCTAATGACCTTGTGGACATAGGAACACACACATCTATATGAACAAGATCTAATGGCTGAATTGAAGAGTCAATGTGCATCTTATGCACAATACTAGTTTGCTTTCCATATTTACAATGCTCACAAAATGAAAAATTAGAGAAAGATAACACAAATAACTAACCAAAACAAGAAAGATTTTCCATTCGACTACAAGATATATGGCTCAAACGCCCATGCCAAATACAATCCATAGGTTATTCAATCTCAACTAAGAAGTGCTCTTTCTATGATAAAAATAAAGGATAAAGTGAGCCAACTTTGCTTCCTTTTGCAATAACCATATTGCACTTTGATATGCAAAAGGACTACGCATAGAAGAACACCTTGTAACCAAGGTCATCAAGTTGACCACCTGACATCAAACTCCATGATAGTTGAAGTACATGGCATACATTATGCATACTAAATTTTGAACCATCAATGAACTACACAACCATACCTCCAATCCCGACAACCTCCCACTGGTATTAGTCATCAAGTCTCATAGTATCAAGAGACTTTGCTTCATAAATAAAGAACCTTCTCTATTTGCTGTCACATGGAAAGAAGCACTAGAATTTAGCAGCCATGTGTGGGAAAGAGAATCAGCCATAAGAGCCTCACTAGGCATAGTATTGTCAAGTGTCATCACATCAACATCATTAGAAATAACATCCATTTCTTCAATCTTCACAATCAAAGTAGATGGTGCATGTAGTTGTTTAACATGTCCATCAACATTCTACCCTTTACCTTTAGCATTCTTTAATGCATAGGGTCTTTCTTCATGTGTCCTTTCTTATGACAATAATGGCAATCGATATCCCTCTTCCTTGATTTACTTCTACTCTTATTCTATTGACCATTCTTTTCCTTGTTCTTGCTCCTGCCACGTTGCTAATTCTTTCCTTGATAAGAATCACAAATATTATATGCATATCAACTCTGAGTGCCAACCATAAATTTTTTGCAAATCTCCTCACTCAAGAGTGCTCCACTTATGTCATCATAGACCAGGTTACCATCAGGTGCACTATTGCTAACAGCTGTGCAACACATATCCCATGATGATGAAAAGGTGCATAACAACAAGACTACTTTCATTTCATTATCCATGTCCATTTTCTAAACATGTAACTGAGAGAATATAGCATCAAACGCATTCAAATGAGAAGAAAAACTAGTTGTGTCCTTCATGCGAAGGTCACATAACTTTCTCATCAGATACACTTTATTTGATGCCATTTCTTTTTCATATGTATTGCATAACTTCTTCCAAAGCTCCTTTGCACTTTCACACTTCAATACTATAAAGTAAACATTATATGCTAGGTGTAATTGAGTGGTAGACCTAGCCATTTCATTCAACTCATCCCAATCATATTTATCCATGTCAACAGACTTCTTTGAGATCCCGTTTACTGGCTTCCATTGCCTTCTCTGAATCAACACATCTTTAATCTTATTCTTCCATAGAGAAAAGTTTGTGCCATCAAATTTTTGGATCTCAAAATGGTCTTTGCCTTGCAAGTTGTAGCTCCTCCTGGGAACAGTGGCACTAGACCCTGATCCACCAGATGTGCTTGAGATCTTTGGTGCCATGATGATAGAGAATTGACTAGAATGATAATGGAGCTAGAAGAGTCAAAACACCACTAAGGCTAAAAAAAGGATGAACAAGTGTTTGATTCTAGGAAAAAATCAAGAGAATTTCCCCAAAAAATGGATTAATGAATAGTAATGACCAACCAAAAGGATTTTGTGAGAATATATGCGATCACATCAATAAGTGTATCAAGGAGTAAATCGACCACTATATAGTTGACAAACCAAAAACTGGAAAAAATTTTCCAAAGTGTCCCCTGCAAATTGAGCATATGAATAGAGTGAAAAGCTCATAAAATTACAAGTAGTGACATGTAAACCTACATAGTCGACCAGTGACTCCTATAATCAATTAGCTAAAAGAAGCCAGCTAAACTTATCGAGCACCTATTAACAACTATCATACATATCTTATGGCAAGGTTGGGTAAGTCTTCCACCTGCATCACTAGAGAGACCCCAACATCTGTTGGAGAATTCCTCTCCTACTCGCAGCGGAAAGTGTAGAAGAGCTTCTCAGGATCAAGACTCTTGCCAACAGCAGAACCTTCAAATGAAAACTGGTACCAAGTGAAATATCCAATGAACTTGAAACTTTGGTCACTCAAACTAGACACCTAGAGCTTTCAAATGAGATATCAAACACTCAATTTGGAGTAGATTTGAGTTGGTAACTCTTTGATACAAAACAGGCTACCTGTCCACTCAGTTAGGCTGAAAACTGGACTTCACTAAAACCTGAATAACTCACAGACCATAAAGAATTTGATAAAACTGTTCTAGATAGAGGAAGTACTCGAGATAAGCTTTCCAATGAATGTTTAAAGACTAAAATTGGATACATATGTTGAGAGATATGACTCTCCCAAGTAGACTACCCAGAAATGGGTGTGTTGCTGGACAAACTCTATGAGAGTGAACTGAACGAAATGACTCAAAACAAATGAAGTAGCTACAAGGGGGCTTCCACGCCTTCTTCCTCTATCATTGAGTGTCCTCCCTTGCCTCTTTTATAGCCAAGTGACCAAAAACTCTCATGATGAGTTCGAGAGCTCTTCTCCATCATTTCTCCACTACTTTGGACAGTCACTCCTCTTACAGTTCAGTTTTTGGATCTGATTCTCTTTTGAATGATTCTCTTTTGGTCTCCACTACTTGCTGAAGTAAATGCTTCTATTTTTCATTTTTGTATTTTTCTTCTACTTGAAGAAAATCCTTTTTGCAAAAATATATACGAGCTTACTTCTTTATTTTTAACACTCCCCCTCAAGCTCACATGTGACGCCATATCCTACAAGTTGATGTCGTCGTTGAACCTCTTGAGCTTAGAAGCATCTAGGGACTTTGTAAGCATGTCTGCAACCTGGTCATTAGTTCCAATGAACTTTATATCCACATCCTTGCTCAAAACCTTTTCTCGAACATAATGATAATGCACTTCTATGTGCTTGCTTCGTGCATGAAACATTGGATTGTTTGTCAAGTGAATGCTTGACATGTTGTCACGCTTTTTGTCTTCAAATCCAATCGGTTGACTCATGTTTACCTCTTCTTGAAGTTCACCATTGGAAAAGCATTTTTTATGTCAAGTTGATATAATGGCCATCTCCTTGCTGCACTCATTGCAATCAAGGTTCTAATTGTTCCCATCTTTGCAACCGGGCTGAAAGTCTCTTCATAGTTGATGCCGTGAGTTTGCTTGAATCCTTTTGCTACTAGTCTAGCTTTATGCCTTGCTAGAGAACCATCAGCATTTCTCTTTATTTTAAACACCCATTTATTTGGAACAATCTTCATACCTTCAGCCTTTGGAACTAACTCCCATGTGTGATTGTCCTTGAGAGCTTTCATCTCTTCTTGCATAGCTTCTTGCCATTCTTTTTGTGTACATGCTTCTTCATATGCATCCGGTTCTTTGTCTTTGACCACTTGTGTCATATATGCAAAATGCTTTGCAATAAAACTATCATAGCTCAGCCTTTCAATTGGATACCTTGCTCTTTGAAGACCTCCTTTCATTTCCTTTTGAACATTGCTTCTTTAACCAGTTCAACTTTACCTTTGGTGTGATCACCTCTTCATACTCTTCTTCACTTGCATTTGAATCACTATTTTGGGTAGCACTTTCAGCTTTAGATCTTTCATAAGCTGATGTTGGTGATGAGGAATGACTCCTTAGCCTCCCCTTCCATGTTGAGCTTTCTCCAAGTGATGTAGAAGCTTCTGGACCTGACATTTGAGTGCTTGTTTGCTGAAATTCTTCTTGGACAGCACCTCCATCATCTTCACAATCTTCTTCAAGAATCTTCTCTTTCCCTTTGTCTCCAAACCATGGTGTTAACTCATCAAATACCACATCTCGTGAGACTCGTAGCTCCTTTGTCACCGGATTGTAGCACCTATATCCCTTTTGCTCCGATGAATATCCAATAAAAATACATTTTTCGGACTTTGCCTCCATCTTTGTCCTTAGTTTTTGAGGGATGTGAACATAACACACACATCCAAAAACTTTGAGATGTGTAAGGTCAGGCTTCTTACTGGAATAAACCTCCTCGGGAGTTAGATTATGCACTCCAGCCGTTGTGCACTTGTTCATCAAATAAACGGCCGTACTAGTTGCTTCAGCCCAATAGTTTAGTGGCATCTTCATCTTGTTGAGCATGCATCTTGCAACTTCTGTGATATGTTGATTTTTCCTTTCAGCTATTCCATTTTGTTGAGGTGTGTACCTACATGTAAATTGTCTCTTGATGCCATTTTCATAAAGAAAATCTGAAAATTCTTTGGAGAAATATTCACCTCCTCCATCGGACCTCAAGGTCTTTATGTAGCGTCCTGTTTCCTTTTCTACCTGTGCTTTAAATCTCTTGAACATGGAGAACACATCTGATTTTTTTTTAATGCAAAACATCCATACTTTTCTTGAATGATCATCGATAAAAGTGACAAAATATCTATTACCAGCCACTGATGGTTGTTGTGATGGTCCCCATACATCCGTGTGTATCAAGTCAAGGACATTCCTTGCCACATAGTTGCTTTTCTTGAATGGTTGTCGAGTTTGCTTTCCTAGTTGGCATGCTTCACAAAACTCATGTAGTCCAACATCATTGAATATTGGAAGACCTCTTACCACTTCATGGTTGCTCATGTCATTGAGCTTGGGAATGTTGATATGTCCAAACCTTTTGTGCCACAAATTGATTTCAGCAATCCTCTTGTTTCCAAACTGAATATACATCACCTTTCCATGTGGTTGTTGAATGTCCAAAGTGAACATCCTTCCTTCTTTCCTTCCTTGAGCAATGACCTTGAATCCTTCTTTTGGATTCTTTATAAAGTAGCCTTTTTCATTGAAGATAACATGATATCCTTTCTCTACCATTTGTCCTACTGAAATCAAATTCTTTGCAATTGTAGGAACATGAAGAACATCAGCCAATACCTTTCTATCTCCAAGCTTGATATCTCCAACATGCTCAATTGCATGTTGAGTTTCATCACCAGTCTCCACACATCCTTTTCCACTTGGAGCTTGTAGCTTTGTGAATAAATCTCCTTGGCATGTCATATGGTTGCTGCAACCTGAATCTATGAACCATTTTTGGTCATCACTTCTTGAGTTGTTGTAGTCATGCTTCATGGCAAGCATGGTTTGCTTGTCTCCTTCACTTGATGTACTCGCATAGTTATTTTGGCTCCTTTGGTTGCCTCCATTCAGCCTTCCATTCTTTTGCCAACAATCATTTGCATAATGTCCTAGTTTACCACAATGATAACATGTTATACCTTTATGAGGATTGTATGAACCTCGATCTCTTCCTCTATTTCTTCCTCGACCTCTTCCATGTGTGTTGTCATTTGAGTTGTCCTTGTCCTCCGAGTTGTGTTGGCTGAAATTTGTATTGTTGTAGCTTCTTCCTCTTCCTCTCGAGCCTCCTCTTGAGTTCCTTCCTCTACCTCTTCCTGCATATAACATTTGGATATGGCTGTCCTTACCTTTGTTGCCTTCTCCTTGTTGAGCAACCTCTTCAGCCACAAGATTTGGTATAATCTCATCAAATGTTGGAAGAGGATCTCTATAAAGAATGTTTGTGATGAGGGGCTTCCACTTTTCTTCACTCCTCAAGCCATTGAGGGTTGTTTGGACGATGTCTTCATCTTCTATCTTGCATCCAACTGATGCTAGCTGATCTCGAAGCTCCTTGATCCTCAATGTATACTCACTAATGCTTTGGTTTGAGCTTTTCTTCATGTTGTTGAGCTCGTTCTTGAGTTGCATCCTTCGAGACCTTGTTGAGGTAGCATACACCTTCTCCAATGCTTCCCAAACTTCTTTGGCTGTTTCTAAGTTTTGCACATGACCAATCATAGTGTTAGAAATAACTTGTGAGATGAGGAACATCACCCTTCGATTCCTCTCTTCCCAATCAGCAAATTGTCTCCTTTGTGCCGGAGTAATGTTGGGATCTTCAAGGTCCACCGGTTGTGGATCATCTCCACTAACTAGACTCCATAAACCTTTACCTTTAAGGTAATTTATCATTCTATACCTCCAAGATTGATAATTATCTTTGTCTAACTTCTCAACTTGTTGTCCTAAATCAGCCATTGAAAACTTCCAAGATTGAAGTTTACCTCAAGTATATTGTGGCGCTCTTTCTTGACTTCGCAAAGCTCCCCCTTGATTTGTAGCTTCTCCTTTGCTTCAGTTCAGTTCCAATGCTTTGCCTCTTCAAACTCCAATGCTCTGATACCAATTGTTGGAGAATTCCTCTCCTACTCGCAGCGGAAAGTGTAGAAGACCTTCTCAGGATCAAGACTCTTGCCAATAGCAGAACCTTCAAATGAAAACTGGTACCAAGTAAAATATGCAATGAACTTGAAACTTTGCTCAATCAAACTAGACACCTAGAGCTTTCAAATGAGATATCAAACACTCAATTTGGAGTAGATTTGAGTTGGCAACTCTTTAATACAAAACAGGTTACCTGTCCACTCAGTTAGGCTGAAAACTGGACTTCACTAAAACTTGAATAACTCACAGATCATAAAGAATTTGATAAAACTGTTCTAAATAGAGGAAGTACTTGAGATAAGCTTTCCAATGAATGTTTAAACACTATAATTGGATACATATGTTGAGAGATATGACTCTCACAAGTAGACTACCCAGAAATGGGTGTGCGGCTGGACATACTCTATGAGAGTGAACTGAACGAAATGACTCATAAAAAATGAAGTAGCTACAAGGGGGATTCCACGCCTTCTTCCTCTATCATTGAGTGTCCTCCCTTGCCTCTTTTATAGCCAAGTGACCAAAAACTCTCATGATAAGTTTGAGAGCTCTTCTCCATCATTTCTCCACTACTTTGGACAGCCACTCCTCTTACAGTTCAGTTTTTGGATTTGATTCTCTTTTGAATGATTCTCTTTTGGTCTCCACTACTTGCTGAAGTAAATGCTTCTATTTTTCATTTTTGTATTTTTCTTCTACTTGAAGAAAATCCTTTTTGCAAAAATATATACGAGCTTACTTCTTTATTTTTAACAACATCTGGGTGTCTCCTAGTTAAGAAAACCCCACAACCACCCTCGTTATCAACATCAAAGGCTTTATGCAAGTACCTTATAACCATTTTATCATTGATCACATGGATGTTCAGAAGTAGCATCCACAAAAGCATACATAGAATGTATGTGCTCAATATATGTAGTAAAATGGCACTAAAAGGCTGAATTCATATCCCAAACACTAGCCAACAACACCTACAAGTGTTTCTCAACTCTGTTCTTTCGATTAAAAAAATATATAAAGACTTGCGGTGGCTGCTTCCACCACAACTAAAAACCTATCAAGAAACGTGTAGATTTACTAGTGTGGCTGAAAACACTGCCCCAAAGGTGAATATTCATTGTCAAACAAGTAAAAAGAGCACTCTTCTTGATGTTCTTGAACCTCTGTAAAGAGAACTATGCATGAAAGTACTCCAAAATCGCTCCAAGAATCAATTGAAAGATGGTTCAAAACAATCTTTAAAAGCAAAGAATGAAGCTTTGAGGACCCAAAACATGTTCAAGGTAATGTTAACCTTAGTCTTTCCCCTTCTTCAAACACCACAAGAAAATAGCTTAGTGGCAAGAGATTGCTAGTTAAGCGAGCTCCGAGGGGAACCATAATGGGATGGGTGACCTCCCGAGAAGCACCAAGAACCTCCGTCTTCCTTGATCGTTGAGGTCCTCCCTCACGTGTAGCCAAAAACACCAATGGTGATATAAGTGACTTCGATGACAAGGTATTCCAAGGTCTATACTTGATCACTGCCTTGGTCGAAAGCCTTGGGTGGGTGGGCAGGTGCTCACTTCGCTTGCACAATTAAATAAACAATTTTTTTGCATCGGAATGCTTTGATATCAGTGAAGTATTTTGATGTCGATGCACCATGGTTGACTCTCATTCTCAATAGCTCCACAAAGATACCCTCATAGGAGAAAATAGAGCTCGAGATGTTGCACATAGTACTCCACACTATCCTATAGAATACACAAAAAAACATAGTACACACAGAGCATGAACATGGATTTCTTGGACGTTAAATGTAGCCAAACTTACAGTATATCGCTAACTAGCCCACGATATGTTTTATTAAAGAACATATAAAAAAGTGTTCGATGGCCATTTGGCCATTCACATGGACACTAATGGTAACACAAGTTGGATGGCACTAATTACCTATTATGGACATATATGATGTGTCACGTATTGGTGGCAAAAGGATTGTGGAATATTGTGTAGGGAGTTGAAAAACAAACTACTACACCTGGAAATGCAATTATTGAAGGTGATGCAGATGTCATTGAAGATGATGATCTTCGAATTCCTATTGTGCTATGGTTCCTATTGCACCTACTATATAGCAACGTTGATGGGATGGCAAAGATGCTCAAACACATCCATTGATAGATTTGTTTGTCAAACATGCCATTATCCCTCATATTTGCTCGTGGAAAACAGTAACGGATGCTCGGTATACACTTACCACTTTATACTAGGCAATAAATGAGGCTTATGTTGCTTACCTCCAAAAATAGTTGGAGATTGAGCGTATGAATGAAGGAGATTCTATGGACAGTTTTTTGAAAAAGATCAAAGATTTGAAAGAGCAATTGATTTCTGCATATGAGGTCTTGCTAGATAGTTTGCAGACCGTTCTTAATGGTCTTCTTGATTCATATCAGAGTTTTGCTTCTACTCTTCAGTTGATGATGAAAGGCAATCCAAATGCCTTAATAGTTGACAAGTTAGTCTCTGTTTTATTCCAAGAAGATCAATCTAGGCAAAACAGGTCCATTATGCATGTTACAGATCAAGCTTTCTTAGCTAGTCAGAAAGACAAAGGTAAATGAAGCTCAACTAGTAAGCAAAAATCTGCTAATTCTCCATAGTCAAAAAGGTAAGACAAAGACGAGAAGAAAATAGAAAACAGCTCTACAAATATTGTAAAGGAAATGATCATGTCACAAAGAGTTTTCCAAAATTGGCTGCAAAATAGGCAAAGAAGAAAGAGGTTGGAATGGTTGTTGGAGAGGCCTCTACACCTAAAACAAAGTCCGTTAATCTTGTGCAGAATGAAGAATGGGCATTTACTAGTGTTTCCAGCTATGGCCCATCTTCTCATGAATAGTGTATGGCTATAGTAGACTAAGATGTTTGGTACTTTGATAGTGGGGAAACTAAACATACTACCTTGCAACATAGCCTCGTTGGCGCACTTGAGCCTATCCCTATAGGGAATACTATCACATGCACTAACAACTCCTCTTATCCTATAATGGGAGCTGATAAGATCATTCTAAATACTCATGATGGTAGTTCTTTCACATTGTCAGATGCTTTGTTTGTGCTAGGGATCAAGAAAAATCTGTTGTCAGTTTCCACATTAGCCAAGATCACCTTGGTTGTCAGATTTGTTGGTGACAGATGTACACTTCATGATATGTCAAATGGCATCATTATTATTGCTTTTCACATTTTATGCCATGGGCTTTATAAGCTCATAGACTATGCAAAATCTGTGAATGACTCAATATATGTAGTTCAAGATTCTCAGGCTATCTCAGATGCAAAGCTTTGGCATGCATGCTTTGTTCATTTGATTTTTGCTAGTTTGCTATGCTTGCAGAAATCTGAAACTATGTGCTCTCTGCCCAAACTTGAGGCACTTGGTAAACATGTCTATGAAGGCTATATTTTGGGAACAATGTAGCATTTCTCCTTCTCAAAAGATGATTCACTGTGAGCTACTTAGAAATCGTAGCTTGTTCATAGAGATGTTTGTGGTCCTATGTAGGCATCTTCTTTTGGTTATTACCTTTACTTCATGAATTTTATTAATGATTTTTCCATACATGCATGGGTGTATCCATTGAAAGCAAAGTCCAAAATGTTTATGTACTTCAAACAATTTTTGGTTTTGGATAAAAATACATCAGCATGTAAAATGGGCACCCCTCATGCTATTGTGTTTACAAACTTGTAAAAATCAAAGTACACAACGAAACATGATGAGACCTCCCAAGATCGTTAAAACACCAACCAAATATTTCCAAACTTCAAAAACAAACTTTCCACCAAACTTTCCAAAAAACAAAAATAGGCCACTATAGCAAAATGATCACCAGAAACTCTCTTAGCATAATTTGACAAAACTAATCATATATTCTGAAAGTAAACTCTGAGTAGCATGTTTTAGAAACAAAAAACATCAAAAAAGGTGGAGCATAGCTCCCAAACCAACAGCTTGAAGTCAAAGTAAGAAGAAGCCTGCAACAACAAGGTATGACTAACTATCTGAATTGAAAAATGATGTATAGCAGCAAGAAAACTTCATGATCTATGAGAAATTTTGATATGCAGGGAAAGTAATAGAGCTAAGGAAACTTCTTCAAGTTAAATCACCCAAAAAGACCTCATAACGACTGAGATATGAAAGTTTGAAGAGAGGTATGTCACTGATGAGGCACCGAATAGACACAAGAAACAAGAACTGCAAAAATGCCTACTTGCACAGAGTTTTCTCATTGTAAATTGTGCAAAAACTGATCTAATTATATAGTAAGAGTTGTAAGCTTTGCAACGCAACAAGAATCACTCAATTTGGACACCTACACTAAGAGAACCACTCTTTTATTGAGAGGCTATCAATAGAAGCGCCTTCCTTGTCTAAAAATAGACACCTCTCCTTTCCTTCTACTTTTATCTACTTTTGATCTAACTTTGGGGATGTGAATGCCTCCACATGTTATTTTTCATAACTAATAAGATCCACAAGCTTCCATATACCATTTTTAATAATTAATAAAATCCACAAGACTACTTTAGAGCTTGTTTTTATGTAACATTGCCCCCCTCAAGATCTAAATCCAAAGCTTTGAATCCAAGTAGTACTTTGATTCACTTAAGCTTCTGATCATCCACTGCTTTTGTGAGTATGTCTGCTAATTGATCTTTCGTTCCAACATGTTGAGTATCAATATCTTCATTCACCACCTTCTCTCGGATATAGTGATAGTGCACTTCAATGTGTTTTGTTCTTGCATAGTACACTGGATTAGATGCGAGCTGTAATGAACTTACATTATCTCCAAAGAGTAGTGGACGTGTTGTAGATAGATTCATATCTTCATAAAGCTTCAAACACCACATAATCTCACATGTTGCATTTGTAAGACTTCTATATTCATCTTCTGTGCTTGAAAGTGCTACTGTAAGCTGTTTTTTAGAACTCCATGAAACCAAATTATTACCTGCAAATATCATATATCCACCTGTACTCCTTCTATCATTCTTATTTCTAGCCCAATCTGCATCACTGTATGCTTTCAAATCCAAACCTTCATGATATTTATAGCCCAAACCTTCATTTAATGTACCCTTCAAATATCTCAAGACCCTTTTTGCTGCTTGCATATGAACATCTGTGGGTTTGTTCATGAATTGAGACAATGTACTTACACTAAATGTAATATCTGGCCTTGTTAAAGTTGCATATATAAGAGAACCAATCAAAAACCTGTAGATAAGTGGATCTTCTAAAGGTTCACCATCTTCAGCACTGTACTTCACATTGGGTTCCATCGGATTACTGATACTCTTGCAATGCTCCATGCCATATTTCTTTAACAAATCTGAAATATACTTTCTTTGTAGAAGATATATGCCATCTTCCTTCTTCAGAACTTCGATTCCAAGAATGTACGTCAGTTCTCCTAAATCTGAAATTTTAAATTTAGATCCCAGCTCTGCTTTGATCCTGGCTATCTCACCTTCATTGTTTCATGTTATTATCAAGTCATCCACATAAATTGAGATATAAACAATCAATGATTCTTCAACCTTAACATACAAAGAAGTATCTGCATTTGAACACCTGTATCCCTGCTTTTCAAGAAACTTTACCAATCTAAATTTCCAAGCCCTTGGAGCTTGCTTAAGACCATACAATGCTTTCAAGAGTTTACATACATGAGTAGGCTTCTTGGAATCTTCATAACCTGCTGGTTGCTCCATGTACACATCTTCTTTTAAATCACCATTGAGAAATGCATTTTTTATATCTAATTGATAAAGATGCCATACCTTGCTTGCAGCAACACTTATAAATGTCCTTATTGTTGATATCTTGGCAACAAGAGAAAATGTCTCCTCATAATCGATGCCATAACTCTGTGCATAACCTTTACAAACAAGCCTTGCCTTATATCTACTTACTGAACCATCACTGTTTCTCTTTATCCTGTACACCCATTTGTTACCAATTACCTTCATGTTAGGTTGCCTTGGAACTAAACTCCATGTATTGTTCTCATACAAAGCTGTCATTTCTTCATCCATTGCTTTAACCCATTTCTTTACCTTTGACGCTTCTTTAAAAGTTGTTGGTTCCTGCTTCTCAAGAAGTTTTGCAATATAAGCTTCATGAGAAAATCTTTGCGGTTGCCTTCTTTCTCTTACTCGATACCTTGATTGGCTTCTTGTCCTACCATGCTTTTCTTGCCTTCGAATTTGAGTTCTTCTTGATGTAGAACCTTCACTTTCTTCTTCCTGTGACTCAATTTCCTTTGAAATCAAATCAAGAATTTTCTTCAACTTCTGATTGCGGGGAGTTGCCTCTTCATGTGTAATTTGACTCTCTGGTAAACTTGGAGAACTTGGCTCTTCTTCGTTACTTCTTGTAGTTTCTTCTTCATCTACTTGCACTTCATGTTTATACCAAGATTTATCTTCATGAAAAATAACATCTCTCGAAACAATTACCTCTCCCATATCTGGGTTCACACATCTATATCCTGGTTGCCCTTCTGCCATACTAAGGAAAACCATTTTTTGTGACCTTGGATCTAACTTTGACCTTAACTGTTGTGGAACATGAACAAAACATATGCTTCCAAAAATTCTACAATTAGCAATATCTGGTTTTGATCCATAAAACAATTCATAAGGTGCTTGTTGTACATGACTTTGAGTAGGTGGTAACCTGTTCATCACATAAACTTCCATATTACATGCTTCAGCCCAAAAAATAAGTGGTAAGTCCTTTTCATTTAACATGCACCTACCCATCTCCAAGATAAACATGTTTCTTCTTTCAGCCACACCATTTTGTTGAGGTGTGTATCTGTTTGTAGTCTCCTTTTTAATTCCTTCTTCCTCCAAAAATCCAAGAAATTGATTAGAAAAATATTTGCCTCCTCCATCTGATCTCAACCTTCTTATGCTTCGACTTGTTTGCTTTACAACCAATGGTTTAAACTTTTTGAATATGTCAAACACTTCGGATTTGTATTTCATAAAATAAATGAATGTAAACTTTGAGAAGTCATCAATAAATGTGACAAAGTACTTGCTACCTGCCATGGACTCTTCTTGAGATGGACCCCATACATCAGTATGAATCAAGTCCAAAATACCTCTGCTTTGCAATCCTGCTTTTGAAAAAGAACTTCGTACCTGTTTTCCAAACTGACATGCCTCGCAAACAAAATCCAAATCTTGCTTAGGTAATTGTGGTAAACCTTCAACCAATGATTTCTTTGCAATATCTTTTAACCTGCCAACACTGATGTGTCCTAATCTTTTATGCCATAAATCCAATTGACTTACTTGAGTCCCATTAACCATTGTATAACCTACATAATCTGGAACTTCAACTTCATAAGTATATAATCTATTTACCTTTTGTCCTTTTATAACAAAATTTCCATCCTTCTTCTGATAAGCCTGCCACTGATTATTGTCAAAATCAACCTTTACTCCATTGTCCTCCATCTGTCCAACTGAAATCAAATTTCTTGTAATGGTAGGAACAAACAAAACATCTCTAAGAGTGACATGTTCATTAAGTGGACAATCACCAATGTAAACTACTTCATGCTCAGTACTATCTCCTGTAGCAACTGTGACTCTTCAATCAGGTTTGTGTAAGTTCACAAACATATTTATGTTGTGACTCATGTGGTTTGAGCAACCACTATCTACATACCAAGTTTTGTTGTTTACCTTCCTCTTATGTGTCTCTGTATGCATAGCCATAAGAACGTTTTCCTTCTGTGTTTGAGCCTCCTCTTGTACTATGTTGTTGTTGTGATGCATGTGATCTTGGCCTCTTCCTCTTTGTCGTCCTCTAAAACCACCTCTTCTATTCAGATTGGAGAAACAATCCCTAGCATAATGACCAACTTTACCACAATAATGGCAGGTAAAGTTACCTTGCTGATTTGGTTGAGTTTGTTGACTTTGTTGTATTGTTCTTCCTCCTCTAGTCGCATTAAAGCTTCCTCTTCCTCTTGCATTGTTGTTGAATCTTCCTCCTCCTCTCCAATTTCCTCTACCTCTTGATCTATTTGATGAAGTATAAAGAGCTTGTCCTTGACTACCTCTTTGCGAATGATAAGAGTTCCCACCTTCTATGTTGATTTCTTCAGTCATCATGAGTGTCTGTAAATCTTCAAAGGATGGTAGATTCTCTCGAGTCATGATAGACGTAATGAAAGACTTCCATCTTTCATCTTCTCTCAAGCCATTTAACATGCTATTAAACTTTATATCCTCACTAGGAGATGCATCAATAGAGGCTAATGCTTCAATAAGAGATTTTACCTCAAGAATATAATCATTAACTGATTGTCGTGGCTTCTTTTTTACTCTTGTCAGCTCATCTATAAGTTGTGTTTGCCTCACTCTGTTGGTAGTTGCAAATAATCTTTCTAGAGACTCCCAAGCCTCTCTACTAGTATTCAAACCTCTTATATGCCCAAGCATAGTATTGGAAACGGTTTGTGATATAATAAACAGAACTCTTCTGTCTCTTTCGATCCATTCTTGCTCTCTTGCTCGATCCGCTTGTGTAGGAGCTTCTAGTAATACCGGCTTCACTTCTGTACCGGTTATCAATCCCCAAAGATCTTTAGACATGAGATAAGACTCCATTCTAAATTGCCACATGGGATAATTTCTCCCATCAGATAACTTCTCAATCGATGCACTCAAATCTGCCATGTTGAATTGCTGTAAACAAAGAAGATAATTCAATAAGTTGTATGAAAGATTTGATAAACAAAAAAACAAAAGCTCTAATACCACAATTTTGTGTTTACAAACTTGTAAAAATCAAAGTACACAACGAAACATGATGAAACCTCCCAAGATCGTTAAAACACCAACCAAATATTTCCAAACTTCAAAAACAAACTTTCCACCAAACTTTACAAAAAACAGAAATAGTTCACTGTAGCAAAATAATCACTAGAAACTCTCTTAGCAGAATTTGACAAAACTAATCATATATTCTGAAAGTAAACTCTGAGTAGCATGCTTTAGAAACAAAAAACGTCAAAAATGTGGAGTATAGCTCCCAAATCAATAGCTTGAAGTCAAGGTAAGAAGAAGCCTGCAACAGCAAGGTATGACTAACTATCTGAATTGAAAACTGATGTACAGTAGTAAGAAAACTTCACGATCTATGAGAAATTTTGATATGCATAGAAATCATGAGAGCTAAGTAAACTCCTCCAAGTGAAATCACTCAAAAAGATCTCATAACGACTGAGATATGAAAGTTTGAAGAGAGGTATGTCACTGATGAGGCACCAGATAAACACAAGAAACAAGATCTGGAAAAATGCCTACTTGCGCAGAGTTTTCTCATTGTAAATTGTACAAAAACTGATCTACCTATATAGTACAAGTTGTAAGCTTCGCAACGCAACAAGAATCACTCAATTTGGACACCTACACTAAGAGAACCACTCTTTTTATTGAGAGGCTATCAACAGAAGCGCCTTCCTTGTCTACAAATAGACACCTCTCCTTTCCTTCTACTTTTATCTACTTTTGCTCTAACTTTGGAGATGTGAATGCCTCCACATGCTATTTTTCATAACTAATAAGATCCACAAGCTTCCATATACCATTTTTAATAATTAATAAAATCCACAAGACTACTTTAGAGCTTGTTTTTATGTAACACATGCTGATCGGGAGGAGGAATACACATCTTCTGATTTTGAAGCATTTTTGGATGAACGTGGGATAAAACATCGGTGTATAGTGTTGTATACACCTTAGCAAAATGGAGTTGCTAAAAGAAAGAACATGTCTTGCATGGAGATGGCAAGTGTATGGTCAAAATTCAAGCTTTACCACATAGCTTTTGGCTTGAGGCTGTTATGTATGTATCATATATGTTTAATAGGTGTCCCACCAAAGCATTGTATTCTACCTCTCCATGTGAGGCTTGACATGGTCGCAAGCCATTTGTTGCTCATTTGTGTGTCTTTGGTTGTCTGACATACATGAACAACAACACAGAAGATTGGATGATAAAGCAGTAAGATGTATTTTTGTTGGGTACTTTTCTCAAAGCAAAGGCTATCATTTGTATCATCCACACACTAAATGCATTTTGGCTTGTCGTGATGTTGTTTTTGTGGAAGATGCAATTCAACCATTACTTTCATATACTTAGGAGGAATCAATTAGCTCCAAAGATGTGTATGACACTTTGCTGCCTCTTTTTACAGGTGGACAGTCAAGTGCCGATCCAAATGAGGCGATTTCTCAACCTCTACAAGTTCCACATGATGATGCAAGATCATTCCATTTCTGATGTACATTTACATGATGCACTTGTTGATGAGAGGGATGATATAGAGGAGGCAAAAACTACGCCCAAATGGTTGGTGCAGACTGTGCGAGATAGCAAAGTAGATGCACCTTTGTCATACCATACTCTTTTAGGCTCTCATAGTGCCTGTTTTGCATCAGATTGCTATGCAATCGCTTCCTCTAGACTTTGTGATGAGAGTGAGATTATTTCTTTTGATGAAGCACAAAATTCAGAAATTTGGATGGTTGTTATGCAATCAGAATATGATGAAATTATGAAGAATGGTACTTGGTCTTTATGCAATTTGCCTTGAGAAAAAAGGCCATTGGCAGCAAATAGGTATACAAGCTAAAGTGTAAGCCCAATGGAACAATTGACAGGTGTTTGTTGTTAACCTTTGGAGTTGTCCTCTCCAATCATTATAGCACAAAAGATCAACTACACATCTTTAAATTGTCAATCCAGGAAGTATGCAAAGACCAGAGCCTCTTCTAGTTAATGGAATCCAAGAATAAGAGTTGAGATGACTGTTTTTCTGAGAAAATTATGAAGAAGGAGAGAAATATCTAGGGTTTTGATTATCTTGAGTTCCACAACAACATTTTCAATTATCTTTGTGCCTAAAGTATGCCATTTCCACAGTAGAATACAAATATGAAGTCAAATTTCAAAAACAGTACCTATATCACACAGATGAGACAATCACGATTCTATGAAAACTGAGAATTTCCAATTCCAGCTTTGTTCTTCTACACTTTCTTACTCAATACACTGAGAATCATCCATCTTCACTCATCTCACTCAGAAATACACAAGATAAGTTCACAAATTCCATGGATTACACAATGATAAGACTCAACAAATCAAGAGAAAGAACATGAAAGGAGAAAACAAGATTTTCTGCAGGAAAGCTCTTCTCATTACTTGGATAGCATCAAAATAATACAACCAACCTCTTTAAAATAGAAGAAATTATCTTTTATACTTTTTCAAGTGTCCCTTTTCACACTTGAAATTTGGTCCTTTTCTCCTTCTACTCTAAAAATATGCTATCTAAGAGCTTCCAAAAATTCTAGGAAAAATACATATGATCCTATTTTACATGAGGAAGACTCTTCCTCAATTTTTACATCATTTGTATAAATATTTCTACAAATTTTTGACATTTTACAAATAATTTTCCTTCAAAAATTGCTTCTTCTAACATCCTTCCCCTCCTAGACTTTTTGGCTCCTGACAAAAATATCCTGACAAGAAAAATAATGAGAGCTTCCTTCATTTCTTCTTTCTTTGATAAACCTGAGACAACAAGTCATGACTCTTTCTTTCTGTAATATTCAAATTGTTGACCATTTCAAATAGAGCTTTCCTCCATTGTACTGCTGCCCTGGTCTGTCTATCACATCTTTCTTCAAGTATTCTGTATTAGCAGCTTCATATGCAGTGAGTCTTGATTTAGTGATTACTGATGAATTCCCAAAAATTTCTGACTCTCTTTCAAAAAATCCATAGTCAAAAGCGTCTTTGAAGATTTGAAGTAAATGAATTCCCAAAAATACTATTATGATGTAATATGCCATTAAACAAATTCGATCTGGTGTTTCACTTAGGTCAAAAAGTAGAGCATCTGTAGGTGAGTTGAATCCAATATAGTTGAGAGTCCTGACATCTGTATCTTTGAAGGTTTCTATGCATGATACCACAAGTCGCATCACTCTTATCAATAATATACAAGCTAGATCATTTACATCTTTGTATGTAGATATAACAGATTCTGTTGTATCAATCATATACTTCTTTGTTGGCCATGTTCCTGAATTCGGTCCTACTATTTTTGGGAAATTCAGCCATTTTGCTGGAAGTTGACCTGCATTTCTTCTTTCCCAAAATACTGACCATTCTCTTCTTCTTGCTACTGGACAATAGGCTGGATTTATTTTTAACTGTAAAGGTGCCTCTTTCCAGATCTTCCTGCATTCCTTGTTAGCATCCAACCATCTATTCCTCCATTTAGGATTAGCTTTTTCAAACAACTCCTTAGTGACATTAATGTCTTCTTCATATTCCAAATATCTGTTTGGTGGTAGTCCTACCCTTGCAATTTGATAATTTTTAATACTCTCCATAATCATACAAAAAGGTATTCCTAACCCATCTGCTGCCCAATGATGTTGATCTGGGTTTACTCCTTTATTGAGAGCAAAATTTACAATTTGTTCTTCATACTCATTATGCATTTTCCTTATGAATTCCATTCTTGATTCCCTGTCCGTTAAAAGTCTTTGAACAAATTCATCTGAATATTCTTCAACAGCTTTGTCTTCTTGTTCATCAAAATTTTGAATTCTGTTATCTTCTCCTCCTTCATGTTCCTCTGCTTGTGTAGTCACCACCTGTTCTTCAACCTGTTTTTGTGAATCTTCCAAGTTTTTATGTAACTTCTCCACCATCAACATCAATCCTTGATTCTGGGATATCAATAACTCTTTCTCTGATTTCCATTCACTTCTTTTCTTTTGCTATATCCAAATGTAATTCACTCCTTTCTTTTGCTATATCCATATGTAATTTGTTGTATCCTCTCATTGCACTAGCAGCATGCACACTAGCTTGCTTCTCCATTTCCTTGACTTCCTTCAATTCTGCTTGTAACCTTAGAATTTCTTTATTCAACTCCTCCCTCTCATCCTGAGTTATTTGTACAATCTTACTCTCTTCTTTCATTTGGCCTTCCTCCATCAACAATCTGTTTATATCTTCATTAGCTTTGACCATGATCTAATATGAGCTTTGAAGAGTTCTAAATCTTCCCTCCATTTTCTTTAATTCCATGTCCATCTTACTACGATGCTCCAACTGTCCTCAAGAAATTGAATTTTATTCTGGCTCTGAATATCTTGTCCTTCTAATGAAATTATTCTTTGAGACAAAATTTCATTCTTTTCCTTGATGGCCCTAATCTGATCTTCTAGCTGTTCCTTTTCTTTCTTTTGTTCTTTAATGATCATACTATCTTTTACAAATTCTGACTCAGCCACCATCCCTGATATAATCATATTTCTGCTGGAGGGTCTGAATTGTTCTATGTTACTCATGATGATTTGACATGCAGATCTAATATCTTTTGGTATCCTCTCAAGGCCAGTTTCTGACTCGATTTGCTTTACTTCTATCTGCTTTTCCTCTTTATATTCATTTTTTTCTCCCGCCTCTTCCTCATATTCTATAACCTGATTCTCTTCCTCTTCATAGTCTTTTTCTTCTTCCATCTCTTCTGCCTTCTTTTCCTCAATTTCCTGTTGTTTTTCTTGAATGACTTGTCTTTCCTCTTCCTAGACTTTGTTTCCCTGGATTGAGGTTGAGTCACTCTCTACTGAGTTCTTTATCTGATCATTCAATTGCTGCTCCTTTTGTCCCTCCTCCTGCTCATCTATGTCCATAAGGTCTAATTCTTCTTCCTTTTCTTGATTACCTGTATATGTGGACTCCTCATTATGATTTAGATCAAAAAGTACCTCCTCTATACTCTGATTTATTTTTGTTTCTGTTTTCCCTTCTATATATTCTTTAGAATCTGTTCTTTCTTATCTTTCTGATAGTGCAACATTTTCTTCTTTTTTGCTTCCATCCTCTTGACTCTGCATCTGACTATGTAATTGTGCTTCTCCTTCCAATCCTTGTTTTTCTTCATATGGTTGGTAATGAAGTTGTTGTGAGGGTTGTGTCCATATAGCTTTAAATCCTGTGTCCACTAGTCCACTACTGAGTTCTTCCTTTGCTTCTTTTGCTTCACCCTCTTCTTCTCTCATCACTTGTTTACCTTTTAATTTCCTTTTTTCATCCCCATGACTAACTTGTTTTGTTGATCCTTCACAGATCTATATCCCTTCTATTTTTTGACTCAATTCCTCTGGTGTTTTGTTTTTTACAGAAAGCTTGTACTGTGGTTACTGGAGTGCTGGGTATTGAGAGATTTAAACTTTTAAGAAGGAAATTCTCAATATCACTTTCAGAATCTGAGGAAAATTGTGAAGAAGCAGCTACTCCTTGTTTGTCCATTCTGTGCTCTTCTACTCCAATTGATTTCTTCTGATTCTTTTCTTTTGATGATATTTCTGATGATAATTTTACTAACTCTTGCATCTGTACATGTTCAACTGCCTTACACTTATTCTTTTTGGTCAACTCCTTTCTCTGGGCAGGTCTTTTTTGGACCTTCTTTTTCACTACTACTGTAGTTCTAGTCTCTGAAGGACCTTGTAATTCCTTAAAATAGGCCAATAATTCCACTTCTTTTTTTACAAATACTTATTTAGTTTCTATAGCCATCATTTGATCATGCAATTCCTCATAATGTTCCACCTCTTCTTGTACCCAATCAGTTGCTTTACATGAATAATTTTCCAACATTTTCTGATATTGAGCTTCATATATTGCCCTCTGACCACTACCTCAAATTCAAATTCCATCAGTAGGAGGAACCATCTGACTATCCTACCTGTGTGAAATGGTTTGTTTACCAAGTAGAGTAAGGCTTGGTGATCCACAAAGAATCTAAACTTGTTAGCTAGAAGATAATGTCTATATTTTTTCACAGCAAAAATCATTCCCAATCCTTCCCTCTCAGTGGTTTTATAATTATTTTCTGTTGAATTCAATTGCCTATTGGCATAAGCAATTGGAAAGTCTAATTTGCTCCCTTCTATTGGTTGTGCTAACACACATCCCAAAGCATAATTTGAAGCATCCACATGAACATGAAAAATTTTATTCCATTGTGGGGTTTTTAGAATTGGTGTTGTTACCAAACAAGTTTTTAAAGTCTCAAAGGCTTGGTCACATTCTGTGGTCCATTCAAAGTTTGTAATCAATGCATACAAAGGTTTTGCAATGTCTGCAAACTTGTGTACAAACTTTCTATAATATCCACAATGTCCCATGAAAGTTTGAAGTTCTTTTACATTTATAGGTTTTGGAAGATCCACTATGGCCTTGATTTTTCTTTCATCAATTGGTATTCCATTTCTAGAAACTATTTGACCTAACATTCTCCCTTGTCTCATAAAGGTTACACATTTCTCCGGATTTAAACATACTCTGTATGTTCTACATTTTTTGAATATATTTTCCATATCTTTCAAATAATCTTGTCTTTTTAATGAAAAAGTGCAAAGATCATCAACATAGATTTCCATTATATTTCTAAGGAATTCTTTGAATATGTGACACATCAATCTTTGAAAGTTTGTTGGCACATTGGTTAAACTAAAAGGCATAACCCTAAATGCATAGATTCCCCATTTTGTGGAGAAAGCAGTTTTATGTTGGTCTTCCAAAGCTATTGGCACCTGATTATATCTCGAAAAACCATCCAAAAAGCTATAGACTTCTTTACCTGCAACTCTTTCCAAAAGATGGTTTGTTATTGGTAATGGATAGCTATCCCTTATAGTTGCAGCATTAACTTTTTTTAAGTTAATACATACCCTGAGTTTTCCATTCTTCTTAGGTACCACAACTATAGGAGATATCCACTCCGTATACTCAATCTCATAGATGAAATCAGCAGCCAGCAATTTGTCAATTTCTTCCTTTATTTTAGAAGAATATTTGTCATTAAATGTATAGTGTCTTTGTTTGCTAGGTTTTGCATCAGGAGTAATAGAAATCTTATGTTCGCAAATTTTAGGATCAATTCCTTTCAAATATTTATAACTATAAGCAAACACATCTCTATAAGTTTTTGCCAATTTCCTCAATGCTTCTTCTTCTTGGCCGGACATGTCATCAGCTATGACAATGTGTCTATCTTCCTCCTCTTCTTGAGTGATCACCACCTTCTTAGTTTGTTCCTCATTGTCATATGCCTCCCCCTTTTTCTTTTCTCTTTTTGGTTTCATTTTTAGAAGTAATCTGCCTTCTACTTCATAGGTCTTGAAGTTTGAAGGAACATCAAATTGTTGATCTTCTTTCGTTATTTTTTATTTTTTTCAACTTCTTGTTCTTTTTCTATTTCTTTGTGTTTACTTTTTCTATATGTTCCTGAGATTTTGTCTTTTATAGCATCTGTGGCTTCAGGTTCTTCCAAGAATTGTGTTTTTCCAGTTTTTAAACTTATTCTTTCCTCTTGATCTTCCTCTGTTTTTGACACCTTGATCATTTGTATTCCTATATGAAAAATATCATATCCTTCTTCATTTTGGGATTTTACTCCCACATATTCATCATTGGCCAAATCCATTGTGGTCAAAATCTGATTCCAACCATAAGGCTCAAACTCTTCATCTTTAAATTTCTGTGGTATGTAACTTCCATCTTGTGACTTCCTTTTTCCTAGACAATCTTCTTTTTTTGACATCTTTTTTTTATATGTGTGGTTCCTTATCACATTACATTTCCAAATTGATGGTTCTGTGTCATTTTGTTCTTCACTCCCAGATTCTTCACTTAATTCTTGATTTTGATGTACTTTGAACCATTCCTGAGGGGACATGTCACAATACTGCCCATTCCTTAAATTTACTATAGTTACCCTTCCTTTGCTCTGAAGGTATAGGGAGTCATTACCCCAATCTTGCACAATTTGCATTTGTCTCATAAATGGTCTTCCTAGGATGATTTCATATGAAGTGGATTGTGGAAATTCGACTATGGCAAAAGTGTGCTCTACCTCTATTCCACATATTTCCACAATCACCTTTTTTCAAATTCCTAGGGGCTTTTCTATGTGTCTGTCTGCAAGTTGTAATCTCATTTTAGTGGGTATTAACTCATTCTGCCCCCATTTCTCCCAAGTTTGTTTAGTCATGATTGCCACTCCCGATCCACTATCTAATATGGCCTTGGCATGATTCTCACCAAATTGTATTCTCAGAGTTGAGTTCCCTTCTTTTGCTTCACAGTATCCTCCTATTTTATCAATAGGTATGTACAATAATTCTTCCAATTCTTGCTGCTGTGGATCTAGATTCTTTGACTTTGTTTCCCAATTTTTCATATTATGTTGTAAGTGAGGATTTTGTTTTACTATCTCCTCCATTGTGGTGTGGTATAAAATTGTACAGTGTTTGTCTAGATTGATTTAGAAGGTTATTTGTGAATTATCTTCCTGATCACGATGTTTCCTGGTTTCTGTTGCATTTGTCCCTTCAATTGTTGCTTGATGATTGTCTATTTCTCCAATCTTAAATTGTGCTTCTTGTATGATTTGTTTACATCTTTGCATTCTTTCATCCTCTAAATCTGGCATAGGATATGCCATTACATGATCTGTAGGATTTGGTCCATCTTGAATTCTTCCTTTGTACGCTCGTATCAGAGTCTCCAGAATTTGTGAATTTTTTTCCTCTTCCTGAGTCTGTGTATTTTGTGGTTGGCTATTGTTTGGATGTTCCATAGTTTCTTCTTCCAAATTTTCACCCATTCTCATCTTTCTTTCCCATCTTCCTTTTTGTCTGTTTTTCTTTTCTTTAGAAAACGGATTTTTCCTATGGTCCTGTGTGTGTGTGTCTCCTTTTTTATTTCCTGTTGTTTAGCTTGAGCTCTTGTTATGGCATTTACAGTTACTTGATCATGATCACTCAATTCTTCTTGCTCCATTATGTTAACTGTTTTTAATGGTATGTTACTAGATGTGTTCTATTGTTTTTGAGGGTTTCTTGGGCAATCCCTTATTAAGTGTTCCCTGCCACAATCCTTACAATAGGCTCCTTCTATTTTTAGTGTTGGAGGTTGTGGACAGTCTCTAATGAAATGTTCCCCCCCACATCTATAATAGGATTGTAGAAACACTCCTCTCTAGTATGGTTTGTCCATTTTCTTTCTAAAGTACAATATTTGAGTGTTTTCCTATCTTGCAAATGTTGTGGTTTATGATAAGGACATTGTTGAACCAAATGACTCTCCCCACAATTATAACACTTCTTATTAGCTGATATTCTGGTATTCATCAAGTTTGTCTTAGTATTGACTTCTAGGGCTTTAGCAATGGCTTGTGCTAATTCTTCTGCTGGTGGAATTCTATCTTCATTTGTTCTTGGTTGATCAAATGCTAATAAATCCTGTCCTTTGTTATCCTCTGAACAAAGACACTCGTCTTGCCATTGAAGGTACCTCTTCTCTTGGACATCTATCAATATATTGCTTGAATCTCCTGGCAGCCTCTCTGACATTTTCATTTTTTTGTTGTTTGAAACTGTATCAGGGTAGCTGTACTATGTTTAATCCCAGTTTTGGAGAATTCCCCTATAAAAGCTTCAAGGAAAGATTCAATATTTGGATACATTTCCTTTCTCAAGGGAATGAACCAAGATAATGCAGGTCCAATTAGGGTTAGACCAAATGCTTCAAATTGCACTTTGTAATCCTCTACTTCTTCTGCCCTAATTAATTGTCTAAATTCTGCAGCATGGGCATGAGGATCAGAATACCCTTCACATTGATTTTTCATGCATTTAGCTAGTTGATAGGGTTTAAGCATTCTTCCCTGGTTTTGCCACTGATGTCTTCTCCTGATTGGAAAATCATTCATTCCTTCAGCTTCTCTTTCAAAAGGATTTGAAGAAGTGTGTAATCTCCTTCCTTGTGGTTGTTCAGTAGAAGTGTAGTTTTCATTTTGTCTTGGCAATTTTGGTTGCCCTATGTTTTGTTCCCAACATCTCTTGTTTGCACATTGCCCTAAATCATTAGATTTTTTTGGATCTTGTGAAAATATGTATACACATCCCTGTCTATCCTCATATCTGCCATCCTTAAATTGTGCCACTGGCATTAAATTTAAGGGAATTTTTAAGTTTCTCATCCTAATGAGAAACTTATGCATACCATCTTGATACACATAGGTTCCAAACCTATTTGTATACATGTACTTGAGGATATTTCTATAATCACTAGTTTCAGAGGCTTCATTGGTTTCATTTAAATTTTCCATGTTATTTATCTGTCCTAAATCCTTTTCTTGTAAATCTCCTAACATTGGCTCTATCTCTTATCAGGTGTAATCAATTTATTACTAGATCTCAAAATCATTCAACTAATTCACGATTCTGTGAAGAGAATCGTGTTTTCCACGATTTTGTGAAGAGAATCGTGTTTCTCACGATTCTGTGACGAGAATCGTATTTTTCACGATTCTGTGAAGAGAATCATGTTTTTCACGATTCTGTGACGAGAATCGTGTTTTTCACGATTCTATGAAGAGAATCGTGTTTCTCACGATTTTGTGAAGAGAATCGTGTTTCTCACGATGCTATGAAGAGAATCGTGTTTTTCACGATCCTGTGAAGAGAATCGTGTTTTTCACGATCCTGTGAAGAGAATCGTGTTTCTCATGATTCTGTGAAGAGAATCATGTTTTTCACGATCCTATGAAGGAATTGTGTTTTTCACGATCTTGTGAAGAGAATCGTGTTTTTCACGATTCTGTGAAGAGAATCGTGTTTTTCACGATCCTGTTCCCAGGCAATCGTGATTGCTCACAATCGTAAAAAACACGATTTTCTTTTGAAAATCGTACTCTGGGAGTTGCGATTATGAGTTTGTTCTCAGAATCGCAATTCTGAGCGGATTCTTATAATTTTTTAGTTTTTGATCTTTTAAGTTCTTTCTACACTATTAGAAGCGCCTTATTAAAACATTAACATGCAATAAAAGATCTTTCATCAAAAAGTCAATTTCCCTTCAAAAAATTCAAAAAACTGAAAATCGCGATTCTGTGTTTTTCAACAGTTTTCTGTGTTTTTGTGCTTTTACCAAAATGTTGAACTTGAAATTATGCAAAAACTTATTGTAAGAAAATTACCTTTTTGCCTGATCAAGAAATGCCCAAAAAGCTTTGTGTTTGCAAAAGATCGCGATTCTATTAGCTCCTCCCACTCACTCTTTCACTCAAATGAATATTTTTATGAGATTTCAGGCTTTTATAGACTTCAAACAATCGCGATTGTGAGTGATTTTCATAATTTTCAGTTCCCACTTTTTTTATTCTTGTTCTTTTACAATTTTTTTGGTTTTATTTAAAAAATATTATCCCTTCCAACAAAATTTTGCCCTCTTTTTTCTACTGATGAAAATCGCGATTCTGTGTCCAATTCTCCAATCTGATCACTTCATGCTCAATTCTTATTGAAATTTTGAAATTTTGATTTCCTTCACTTATGCAACTTATGAAACCTTTTAAAATTACTTACCTCAGTACCCAATAGTGCAACTAAGTCAATTTCTTTATCTTACTGAAAATCCCGATTCTGTGATGAGAATCGTGTTTTTCTCTGAACTTCTTGCTTTTGCACTTTTTGAATTTTCTTCCCTCCTAGTCTTCTCCAATGTTCTTCACCAACTCCAGATCAATTGTCACCTGCAATCATGCACCACCAAACTCATTCAAAGAGATTAAATTTTTGAAAAGTTTAAACAGCAACTTTTACTCAAAATCTTTTTTATTTTTCTTTCAATTTCTGGATTTTTCTTTCACTATTCCCCTTCCCCTTTTCAACACAAATCCTCCTGCAAAACTTCCTAAGAAAAAAGAAATTTGTTTGGATTTTTAATAGATTTTATGAATTTTTAGTATTTTGAACCCTAAATCAAGGAAAACACTTCACTTAGGGTTTTCTTGTTTCAAGATCCAGTGATCTTTTGTTTCATGATTGGTTATACTCTTTTATGCTTGCAATGTAATCAGTTTGGAAGTAGAGCTTTTCAAAAAAATATGTGCTAAGAAGTACAAGTATCAATTCATGCAAAGATAAACTCAAACACCTTTTTTTTCAAGAGGCAAATAAATTTTTTCAAGATTATTATTTTACCTTGGATAAACAAATGGATCAATCAATTCGCACATAGCTACTTTACTTGACTTTTCCTCATTGCAACCATGTGATCTTTTCCAAGATTGACAAATTTGCTTGGTACTTAGTCAAAAAGCACTCTACTTATGCAAAGATAGTCACATTTTACCTTTCCTTTAACAATCTTGATTCAATTTTTTCCACACACCTTCACTTTACTCTTAAAAGGTATGAGAAACTATCAATTTGCAAGAATTTCACAACTTCTTTATCCCAAAAGATTAACTCATGCTTTCTTTTCCCCAAAAGACAAGCAAAGAAACCTACCTTTTCAATTTTTCTTTCTTCATTATAGAGTAGTACCTTCTCAATGTGTTCAATTACCATCAACAATGAAAGATCCAGCAAGGTCCAAAACTCCAATGAAGTTTTTGCTTTGTTCCCTGGCAACGACGCCAAAAAATGTTTGTTGTTAACCTTTGGAGTTGTCCTCTCCAATCATTATAGCACAAAAGATCAACTACACATCTTTAAATTGTCTATGCGGGAAGTATGCAAAGACCACAACCCCTTCTAGTTAATGGAATCCAAGAATAAGAGTTGAGATGACTGTTTTTCTGAGAAATTTATGAAGAAGGAGAGAAATATCTAGGGTTTTGATTATCTTGAGTTCCACAACAGCATTTTTAATGATCTTTGTGCCTAAAGTATGCCATTTCCACAATAGAATAGAAATATGAAGTCAAATTTCAAAAACAGTACATGTATCACACAGATGAGACAATCGCGATTCTATGAAAACTGAGAATTTCCAATTCCAGCTTTGTTCTTCTACACTTTCTTACTCAATACACTGAGAATCCTCCATCTTCACTCATCTCACTCAGAAATACACAAGATAAGTTCACAAATTCCATGGATTACACAATGATAAGACTCAACAAATCAAGAGAAAGAACATGAAAGGAAAAAACATGATTTTTTGCAGGAAAGCTCTTCTCATTACTTGGATAGCATCAAAATAATACAACCAACCTCTTCAAAATAGAAGAAATTATCTTTTATACTTTTTCAAGTGTCCCTTTTCACACTTGAATTTTGGTTCTTTTCTCCTTCTATTCTAAAAATATGTTATCTAAGAGGTTCCAAAAATTCTAGGAAAAATACATATGATCCTATTTTACATGAGGAAGACTCTTCCTCAATTTTTACATCATTTGTATAAATATTTCTACAAATTTTTGACATTTTACAAATAATTTTCCTTCAAAAATTAGTTCTTCTAACAACAGGTATAAGCTAGGTTTGTTGCAAAAGGTTATGCTCAAGAGAGAGGTAATGATTTTGATGAGACCTTTGCTCCCACATGTCCAATGACCACCTTTCATAGCATTTGTGCGCTTGCAACTCATCATGGTTGGAATGTATATTAGTTGGACATTAAAACTGCATTTCTGAATGTTGTCTTACATGAAGAAGTGTATGTATTTAAGCCCCGTGGTTTTGTGGAGAAAGGGCATGAAAACAAAGTGTGCAAGTTGAAAAAGCCATTATATGGTTTGAAGCAAGCATCACGTGCTTGGCACAAAAAGATATATGCCTACTTGATAGCGCAAGGTATTGAGAACACTCCAACTGAGAGCACCTTATATTTTAAGTGTAGAAATGATGTGCTTCTAATCATTGTTGTTTATGTTGATGACAGGTCATTAGTCCTAATGAGAAGCATACTAGTGATTTTAAGGCTGATTTGCATACCTCTTTTGAGATTCCAGATTTGGGGCATTTGCATCATTATTTGGCATTCAATTTATGCAAATTGATGATGGAATAACCCTGTTTCAAAAAATATATATTGACATATTATTGAGCATTTTGGCCTTGAAGATTGCAAACCTATTGCCACTCCTATGGAAACAAGCTTATCGTTGAGTCTTCATGATGCTCGAGGTGCATTTTATGTTGTACTCTATCAGGAGGCTATTGAATGCTTGATTTACTTATGCATAAATCAACGTGATATTTAGTTTGTTATCTCTTAGATGAGCACGTTTATGCATTGCCTAGGTGTCAAGCATTGGCAGGCAGTTAAGCGCATCTTTCGCTACTTGATTGGTACCCGACTACTTGGATTGTTTTATCCCAGGGGGGGGATCACTACCACTAGATTTATATGATTTTTATGATTTTATTGGGCTAGTTTCTAGTGGTTTTTGCTTCATGCTTGGAAGCTCATGCATATCTTGGTTGAGTAAGAACCAGCCTATTGTGGCCACTTCTAGTTGTGAGGCCGAGTATAGGGCAACTTTCACAATGACTGTTGAGTGTGTGTGGCTCAAATGCTTTTTGGATGATGTGGGTGTTGGTCGGTCTTCTGTCACCACCATCTTCACTGACAATTAGAGCTCTTTGTTCACCGCATCTTCACTGCTAGCTCTTTGTTCACCGCATCTTCACTGCTAGCTCTTTGTTCACCGCATCACTTCCAAGGGGGATTTGTTGTTATATTTTGGTACTGATGTGTGTGAATACACTAGGACTATTCATTAGGGGAAAAAATGAACCCTCCATGGGCCTTTTAGATTAAGGGGTGATTAGTGATGGACCAATGAGAGGAGGGTGGTGGCCACAGTCTAGAGCCTCAATCAAGTAGGCTAGGCCTAGGTTTCCTTGGTTTTGGACCGGTCAAAACAACCAAAATGTGATGGTAGACCTTACTTAGTGGTTTGAAAAAACCACGAAATTCAAATTCTGCCATGCGAATTATATCAAGGCCATTGGATATGAAGAAGATCCAATGGTCAAGATTGAAAAAAAGAAAGGTGTGCGCATTTTAATCTCCACCGTTCAATAGCTTGATGATCCAATGGTCGATGTCTCTTTAGATCTAGATTCAGTGCGTTTTAATCTCCATCATCCAATCAATAAGGATCCAATGGACTACATTTGTTCGCGTCCCCATGCAATCTTAGTCTTGCTTTTCCCACTTCCCATGCATTTAATGAGCCTTATTTTGTCATTTTCTACCAGAGACACTTGCCCAAATCCGGTCCGTTCATGCCAAAAATCCAACGGACTTCGTCTACCCACGTGATTCTTCTCTCTCTTCCTTTTCCCCATATCTCTCAAATGATTTGATTGCTATACTTTGTCTTTTTCTGGCAGAGTAGATTGGTCAATCACGTCCATCCATAAAGAATATCCAACGGCTTCAAATACTCACGAACCCAAGCACATTGCAAGCTCTATTTTGTCGTTTTTTGACAGACAGTAATGGCCAATCTCAAGCGTTCGTGAGGAAAATCCAATGGCTCCTAATAGCCACGAATCCAACTTGGGATTGAAATCGGATCTGCCTCTTGGAAATAGTATTTTTCTTTTAAAAACCACTAGTGTTTTTTTTTTCCTCAATACCACACAAGATTAATTTTAATCCCTAAAAATTAGGGATTCTTACAAGGCCCATGCAGGGTTCATTTTTTCCCCTAATGTGGGGCACTTTTTTCCCTCTTTAAGAGCTTTTTTTCCCCAAATCGTATATATGCCTATAACCCTAATGGGTCACTTATCTTTGTGCATTCACTTGACAATACATTCAATATCGTGTGTTGTGCTCAAAACTTCTTCTTCTTCCTTGCACTGTTCGCATGCTTCCACATACCTCAAACTCCACCAACTCAACCAAAATATGGCCTTCACAAACATGAATGTTTGTCTCCATTTACAACTAAAAACTCAGTATGGATCATCATTCTCTCTCTCTCTCTCTCTTTCTCTCTCTCTCTATAGTTCGATCTTCTATTTGTTCTTCCATTAAGCTTAAGCTGCAATTTTGAAGGACCAACACACACACACACTCTCAAGAGACTCCTTTTATCGCTCATATCCATGGCATAATGTCAAATCGATCTTAGAATATTGAACCTTGAACTTTCAATCCAAATAATGTGTTTATCACTACATCATACACCTTTGACACAACAACAGGAATCATTTTGCAAATGACAATCATGTCCTTTAGATAATTAAAACAACAACATACATATTTTTTGTTACCTCCAGTTCATATGAACCCAACCGGATAAAGAGAAAAACTTACTCTATTTTATCCCTCAAGGAATGAACATTTTTTGCCCGCTTAGGTGTGTAAAACATGAGTGTACTCACACAGTCACACCTTACAATTTCCTATCATATCGTTATCCTCCATCATCACTTGGGTTGGCTGGCTTATCGAGTGTCCTTGATGTAATCCACACTTCTTGAGCTTGTTGGTATGCAATTCGCTCCAAAGAGCTACCCTTTTCTTTTCTCTATAGTGAGTGATTTGATGGGCGATTGTACCATGCAAGTGGGTAGAACATTTCCGTGGAGAAAGAGATTTTATCACTATCACATTTCATGTCAGATGAATCACTATCGCAGTTCATGTCAAGTTATCTCTAGTTCACACAAGCTTTTACATATTTAGGATTCACATGAGCTTACCTGTTACCTGTATTTTATCTCTGTCAAAACATCCCATACACATTATATTTGTGTGCAAACATGACATATGACAAGATGACAATATTATTGTTAATTCACGCGAAGGAAGCTTCCAAATAAAATACATTTGCTTGGTGCGGAATGCAATCCATGTGTGTATCTAGCATCAAAACAATCATCATTCTTACTGGAGTGTGTACTTCATGACATCAGGACACCCACAAGTCATTTCTGTCTCTCTCTCTCTCTCACACACACACACACAACGTTCTAAGCTTTTGTGTTCTCTTTCATGTTTATCATGTATGGCCAGATCAAGTCTGACTGCCTTTGCGTGAGTTGCCGATCTGGTCATCGTTACCTCCTTCTTTCTCATTTCTTGTCTTTGCAAAGTGGGACCTGTACACGCATTCTGCTCCTAGCTATGGGCTTCTCGTGATTTCATCAGCGAATACCTATTCAGCTGCCGTCTTCTTTACCCTCTTCTTCTTCTGCTTCTTCTTGTGCAATTCTGCAGTCTCTCGTTCCTGTTGCTGATTGCAGATGTACCAAGTTCTGCACACTTGTCCGTGTGCGATTTCTGGTATGCGTTTTCATGGGCCTGTCTTCTGATAGACCGTTGTGATTTTCCGAGCTTCTACATGTAGGTTAGCTTTCTGGAGAGCTTTACATTACGCTAGAGCTGTTATAGAGCAGATTTATTTTGCGAGGAATGGAAGACCCTCTACATATGGAATTTTCCATTTTCCGTTTTCACTTCTCATTCTTTAGTACACGCATTTGTTTGTTTGTGTGTGTGAGTTTGTCTGAGGGCCCATATGCGTGAGAGATGTAGAATGTTACAAGCTCCTCTTGTTCTATGGTACATTGTGAAGGTTGAGATTGATGCAGTTATACTAGCAACTTTGGTTCAAATCAGGTTTATGACTTCTTTTCTTTCTTGTTTATCTGCATGTTTTCCTCTGCATATCGTTCCGAAGGCCTAAACGCGCATCAATTAGACTGTACACTTCATCCTCGTAAATGTTTAACATAATTAAAGGACTTTAAATGGAAGTACTAATGGATGTACAGAATCGTCTACACGCAGTACCTTGGTTTGGCTTGCTACTAAACTTTGTACATCCGATGCTATAGAAGATCAGATTTTATGTCCTAGTAGTTTGAAGTTTTGATGTTGTCTTGCTCATAGACTTCGCAGGCCAGTACGCACCCAGTAGGTATCTAAGTATCTGTATAAGTCGTGTGGTGGTTTCTCTGCAAGATTTTCGAGCATTCTGTACTCTTCATCTAGCCATGCGTCTGTGCACTTATGATATGTGACTTGTATCATTGTACACATAAAGTTGGCTTCGGCCTATCCGAGCTTTTGCATATATACCTGTAGGCTGTGTAGCCTGTTTTTTCTGGAAAGCTGGATCGTTTTTTATATTACTTGCATAGAGTATGTTACTATCATAGGCTTGCTCTAGGGACATAAGTATCTTTCCTGTGGCTGGCCAGTTTTAATCTTTACCGGTAGTACGCCGTGATACAATTGCTTCTTTTGCAGCCGTCGGCATGTATACACATTGTTGCCTTTCCACTCTTTGTATGCTTCGTCTTATAGACAATGGCATCAAGGTGGATCATTTTAAACCTTGAATCCAGATGGAACATATCTGTTAATGTGCATGCAATGCCATTGACATGGGTGACGCATCACCAAGCTGCGCTCCCCTTGACCACTCTTTGTTGGAGGAGCTGATGAACAGACTCCGGAGTGGGATACATGATCAAGAACTTGGAGGTGCGAAGGAACTGAGAAGATTGGCGAAGCTGAGCTCAAGCAATCGGATCCGCATTTCGGAGGCAGGAGCGATCCCTCTTCTTTTAAAAGCGCTCAAATCATCCGGTACAGACGTGCAGGCCCATTCTATTGCCGCCCTATTGAACCTCACTATCCGTAATGATGCCAACAAGCAGGCTATTCTTTTGGCCAAAGGTTTGGATTCTATTGTGGATGTGTTGAAGAAAGGCAAACTGCAGGAGAGCAGAGAAAATGCAGCTGCGCTTCTCTTCAACCTGTCGCATGCGAACTCCCACAGAATGACAGTGGCTTCTACGGAGGGGATCTTTACCGGGTTAGCAGAGTTGCTTAGAGATGGAAGTGCACGTGGTAAGAGGGATGTAGCAGCAGCCTTGTTCAACCTTCTGCAAATACGACATTGTCGTCCTCTTGCCGTAAGAGCAGGGGTTGTTGTGCCATTACTACGTCTGGCTCAGGATTCATCTCTGGGTCTTGTAGATGAAAGCCTTACTGTTTTGTTGAATCTGGCTGGTCATCAGGAGGGCAGATTTGCAATCATGCAGGCATCTGGGATCAGAACTCTAGTGGATCTGCTTCGCAGAGGGTCTGACTCCAATAAAGAATACGCATGTGCCGTGCTGCTGGTACTATGCCTTGATGATTATGCTTGTTCTGAGGAAGCTTGCAATCTTGGTGTGCAAGAGCTCCTGGAGAACCTGTTAGTATCAGGTACTGAAAGAGCTCAACGAAAAGCAGCCAAAATTATGGAGCTTCTCAAATAACCAAGGTAACACAACAAAGTGGTGAGACTACGAGTGGTAATAAAAACAACATGGAAGGAAAAACAAGGTATTGGACTCTCCTATTGATTGGGGACAATGTGGGAGAAGATATAATTCTTTTATCCTCTTGTTTGGATGTGAGCTGTGGGGTAAGCTTGCCACTAGATTCTCTTCTCCTGTGGCTAGAAACTGAGCTGATCATGGGATACATATACCTAGACGTAATCCTTGGTCCAAAGGGATGTCTATCTTAAACGAAGTGTGTATATAGTAACCACTAATGTACAAATCCTGAAAATGCCAAATGCTGGCAAGTAAAACACAGATATTTCATCTGTTGAGCTTTGTAATTGGTAGAACTTGAATGCCTAAGTCAAATCTTACTGTCCTACTTTCCTGTTTGCTGTTACTCCGCAAATCCTTTTTGTGATCAGTCATTGATTCTTCCAGGCTTGGGTTTGATCTGGTTAAACTAGGTTTAACATTGTGTGTAGCCTGTGATGCATTGACCCATCTAAATTAAAGGGACATGTTTGTTTCATTATGTGCAAACTTGTATTAATTTCCATTATATATTATGCAATCACATGAGTGTGGGTGCAGTATAACAGAACTGTCTTGAGCAGATGGCACTTGTTCCAGCCAACTGTTGATCGAATTTCGCTATGCTATATATGTTTCCGATCAGTAGTTTAGTTTCAAGAGATCAAGATGTACTGTTTCAGATCTGTGCGAAGTGTCCCTGCCCTTTGAAAATGCTGACAAAATACAAGTGGCAATTTTAGAATCCAGAATTAAGTAGCCATAGATTTACAAAGCCAATCTGAAGAGGGCACTCAATAAGTTCAGATACGTTCAATTGCCTGAATGGGAGAATGCGAGGTCAATATTTCGAAATTGTGGACCTGATTCAGATGCATGCTGGAGTCGGGTCTCTTTAATTTAACATTTGAAAGAAATTTCAACAGCTCATTCCAGAAGTCAATAGACTGGGATGTCCTTAATAAATGATATTGTCTTTAATCCAGGAAAGGGCAGTTGTTGCTTGAAGAGGCATTCCATGCATATATTATGAATTAAAGTTTTCTTTCTTCTTCAGTTGTAGAAAAGCAGTCAGAACTGTGGACTGACAGCTGCTTAAAGAGACGGTGTTGTCCCTTGGCAATGCAAATTGCAATGGGCTCAGCATTTCATCATACTTTAATATAGAATATATCCATGGGATGCACCCGACTACTATCATACACATTGAGAAAGCATGACATGATATATCGGTATGTTTCGTAGGTCCAAGTGATTGGATGTTTCGGCCAATAAAGCATATTTCATAGCTGACACATACGAATAAATCGTGGCTTTGTGTCTTTATGTACAATGTCTTTAGTTGCGTAGTAGAAGAGTGTTTCAAGTGTGAGTAGGTGGAAGTGAATGAATAGGAGCTGGGCCACGAGTGAAATACACAACTGACATAATTGAATTAATCTTGTAGATGTGTCTATTTACGTTTGAAGTTGCAGAGAGTGGAAGAGGCTTTTAGATGTGCCAGGAATGTTCCTGCAATCAAGTAGACAATTTATGTACGAGGCTGCAATTTTCAGTAGTTCTGTATCTTCAATTGTGGACGAATATGTTCCTAGTATACTTTAGTGATCTTTCTCAGTGGCTGGAGGCTTTGGATTCCCTTCATCTCACTGGGATCTCTCTTTTTTTTTTTAAATTTTTATCGATTTGAGAGTACAATGAATTGGAACTGCACACACGCCCGTCATCTGTCTGGGATCTTTTCCACGGATTTTCGTGGATAAAAGAGAGGGAACTTACAATACGTGGCCAGCGTAAATTTTAGGTGTTTTCTCTGTTTTTGGGGACGCGGTGCTTTTAGATTCCTACTAACGAGAGAGCCGGGAAAGCTACTTCCGAAAGTCTCATTTGAGATTGAAAGCTGGAGGTTGACACACCATACGATGGAGGGACAGGTAACTAAAGTATATCACAAGTTAGATTGATTGCCTTTGATATGACTAACTTGATGACTTGATCCATCCTTGAACATAGAACACAAGAGAAATAATACTAAACTTCTGAAAAATTCAGTCTTCTGTTTATTATTTCTATTTATTCTTGCATTAGGATTGGAATTTGAAAGTACAACACACTCATCTAGGGGACCCCTCTATTGCCCACCATTAAGGGGTATTGCCAGGTTGATCTGTGGGTATCGAACCCTGCTGGATCTTCAATCTAGGGGTTCAATGTGTTAATCACTATACCAAGCACCCCTGATTGGAACTTCGTTTTCGAAGCTGCATAGCCTCTAACGCAAAAAAACATGAACATAGGGAACTGAAAATTTCTTGCGAGCTTTTTTGGTTATTAAGATATATATGATGCATACTAAAAATTGAATGCCCTCGCCATTAACCCCTTGACATTGGATGCATTTGGTGCTTGTTCAAGTACGTATTAAGAAGCATTCTCGAGTTGAATAGATTTTGTTTTAGTTTTCTAAACGGACTCATCTTGATTCACATTCAGAGGCAGATGCAGGCTTGAGGTCTAAGGTTACTTGAAAACAAGAGGGCTCTTCAGCGTTCATGTGTTTGTGAGTCTAGATGTTTGGGGAAAACACATTTTATCTAAAATCCAGAAAACACATTTCCACGATTCCCATTGTTCAGAGGGTCCAATTCAAAAGCGCTAGATATGCAAAAAGCAAGCCATACGTGAGAATTCCTAAATCTCAAATTTCTGTTATAGTAGATTATATTGAATGCCATTTTACTGGAAAAAACATAAAATAGAGAGACTTGGATCTTCTAACTTTGTCCCACATCACCTTTGTGTTAGATTTTAGGCCATCTTTGTATGTGGAGACAAGGGGCTAGGACAAAATGAGAAGCTTTGTAGCTTTGAGATGTGGTGTGTCTGCTGAATTTTGCTTCCCAAAAGTACAATTTTGCTTCCCAAAAGTACAATTTTGCTTCTCAAAGTATACTTTACATAAGGCTATTGCAATAACATCTGATTACAAGATGATCCAGACAAGGGATTGAAGTACAATGATGCTCAATTTTTTGCAAGATATCTCAAGTGCCTGGACCAATAAATAAATAGACACGACATAACTTGACTAGGATGTTCATTTTTTTTAAAGGGTTTCACACTCTTGGATTAACAAGTATAGACAAGAGGTAATTTGAGTAGTTGCAAAAGATCCTTCACTGTAGGGCAAATAGGTAAGAGATGTGAATTTCCTCAATGTGGAGATCCCACAGCTTGGGATTACATGTTTATGTACAAGATTAAAGTGATATAAGGCTTCAAATAGGATATACAAGGGTTAAACCACAACATTGGACAAAGAAGGAGATCATGGATACAAGGTTAGGAGATAGCATGACAAACTGTAAGATGATTGACAATAACTGGAACATGTAACTTAAAGAGAACCTGGTAGTTGTGGTGCCTTGAGCTTACAAGGGCAGCATTGGAAACATTGAGTCATCTTATGAGTTTTTGTCTTCTTTATATTGGTTGCAGGAGCACTAAGGATGTTTTAGATTGTTCATGACGATATCGTCAATCATGTAAAGAAAATATCTTATAAAGTTCCATGGAGACAAGCGATGAACAAGCAAGAGGCTCTAGTGATGGGAGAATCATTGATCCCTATGCGGCTGTTGAAGCTAATGCTTTCCTCATATATTGCTTTCTTTATACATTTGTGGCTCAAATATGAGGTTTCTCAGGGGTAGTTTAGGGAGATTTTATGAAATTTGTGTCATTCAAAGCAGACTTCCTAATGAGGTTAATGCAAGTCAAATGATTGCGATTGGGTACTCTTACACTGATTAACAATGGCACCAATGCAGACTTTCTTGTCTCGAACCTATTTGTCAATACACAAAGACACATGTGCACTATTTCACACTTTACTCGGACACTAAGCAGAATCAGTATGCCAGAATTGAGACTTACAAGAAATTTCCAATGAGTATGAAGAAACAATGGATGGATAATTGTGGACAGATGGCACCAACGCAGACATTCTTGTGTCGAACCTGTTTGTCAATACACAAAGACACGTGCACTATTTCACACTTTACTCGGACAGTATGCAGAATTATAACCCAGAATTGAGACTTATAAGAAATTTCCAATGAGTATGAAGAAACAATGAATGGATAATTGTGGAAACGGAACGAGCAAATACGACTCCCAACAAGACAACTATGCCATTGCAAAACACAGAACTAGCTATGGCTGAGCAAGCGGCTTGGTTGCTAGAAGATATACACAATAAGGTACAAGAATATGGCTCAAAAATCAATGAATGAACATGTAAAATGACTACATAAAAGTGCTCCTAAAATTTAGGAGGTAGGCAACAACCAAAATTGACCTAGAAGGCCTTTGGTGTGTGTTTTTTTTTGAATCTCAGTGAGATAATTGAGGTGAATTTATTGTGAAAATTCATAAATCCAAGTCTCCATTTTATTATTTCTTCATAATGTCTCAATTCAGCTCCAAAAAACCTAAAGTTGTAGCTTTACATTTGAAGACTCCCTCGTGCTTCAACTTATCTCCTTCAGTCCAATGTAGCTTTTGAGCTTGTTCAACTTTTAGTGCTATCCAAAGATTTTGTAAACATGTCAACTACCTGGGAAAAGAAAGGTAAGGATATGTGGTAGACGCGAACGCGGAACATCACCCTTATTAATGTGTTTAATAACCGTAACACATTCACAGTGAATGCACGGGAAATAAAAAGAGGCGAAATTGACAGGCTCACGAGAAGCCATATCGATCATTGAATAAAAGGGACGCGAAATCCCGTAGGTACGTTTTTGCAAATTCAATATGGCAACCAAAAATTGTAATGCGGTCCGTTCAGGATCAGGGCGGCATAAAATGGCGAACTCATTCGATGAGTGCCGCGGGAATAATTCAACCATGGTAGCAATAGGAAGGAGAGGACCATTTTCCAATCCTTCCATAGGGAGGCGGAAAGCTGCAGCAAATGACGCCAGGGTGATAACAACACGTGACGACAAACAAAGAATAGGGCAACTCTGCTCTGTAGCAGGTGTGGTGGCAATGGCAGCAATAATCTGTGCGTAGAAAGGGTGACACTCCACTAAATGCCAAGGCAATTCAGCGAAGTTAAAAAAACCTCGGATGCACAGAAACTCACTCACGTCCGGGGTGAGTCCTTCACGAAAGGTAGCAACGTTGGCTAATGCTTCCATGATGCGCACATGAAAGCTCAAGAACGTAGAGAACACAGCAAACACAGATCAGAGAAACACACAGACACAATAACGATTAACAATGAAAGGAACAAGATTAAGTAGACACACAGCAACGTGAGGTGATCGAAAACGCGAATCATTGCGCGGTATTGAAATGATAACCTCCATAATTATGGCGTGCATGCATGAACAGAATTAGTAACACAGGGCGACAATTAATCATATTTAGATATCAAAACGAGGAGGTTTACGATTTATCTTCAGCCAAAATACGGAAATAAAAAGAAAATAAGTGACACGCGGAAAAACGAGGAACACGTCAGTAGTGATCAGGCGGTTGGTGATATGGGCGTAGCTTTGAACCATTAATCACTTTGGAAAGAGGGACTCCAGTCAAGGTAGTCAACCAAAAAGTAGCTGGTCCCACTTGCTCACTAATCCGGTAAGGACCGAACCACCGTAATTCAAATTTTCCAGCAGAACGATTTGATTTAGCATTATAAAACAACACAAGTTGGCCCACCGTAAACTCAGGAGTCTTGAGGAAACGATCATGAGTATGGGCTTGCCGCAACTAAACTTCTTGAAGAGTTAGGAAGCTTTCCCAACGATGTTCATCCAAGTCTCTGAGTGCTTCCAACGGAAATGGCAAAGAGTCTTCGGGCAGTAATTTCTGAGTTAGGGCCACACGTAAGCTTGGCACTACGAGCTCCATCGGCGCGATTGCTTCCAACCCATAAGCAAGCTTGAAAGGGATCATTCTGGTTGCAACTTTGTATGTAGTCCGGTATGCCCATAACACCACGGGTAGTAACTGATCCCAACGTTCTGGTGATTCTACGACCAATTTGCGAAGCATACTCAACAGCGTCTTGTTGGTACTTTCAGCTAAACCATTAGCACGGGGATAATATGGGGAACTGAATTTATGCAGAATTTGAAAAGTATGCATTAGTACGCGCATTAAATTGTTAGCAAAGTGTGTTCCTTGATCTGTCACAAGTTCTAGAGGTAATCCATAACGCGGGAATACGTCCTTCATCTAGCATTTTGCCACCGAAGTAGTTGTGGTTGACCGTAAAGCCCAAGCTTCCGTCCACCTGGTGGCATAATCTGTACAAGTCAAGATGTAACGATTGTTGCTAAGGGTTGCTGGTGGTGTGATATGTCCAATAAAATCAAGACCCCACTTCTGAAAGGGTTCCAAAGGTAAGAGAGGTTGCAGAGGAAAGAAGTGTCTCTGTAATGGCTGTCCAGACCGTTGACAAGTGTCACACTGCTGCACAAACTGAGTCACATCTTTGTACATGGTCGGCCACCAAAGCCCACTTTGCAGAATTTTTCGATAAGTAGGATCTGCTGCAAAATGTCCACCGGAGGGTATGGAATGAGCCATAGCAATAACCGAATCTGCTTCATGTGGTGGAATACAGCGAAGTAAGACACCAGTATGATCCATATAGTACAACTGTCCTACAATCAACCGGAATTTGCGACTGTAAACTGCAATTTTCCGCCGCATAGCAGAAGGTGTATGAGGAGGAAGACATCCATCAGTCAGAAAGGTTAACAACGTATCATAGTAGGTAGGCGGCACAGGATGTTCGACAGATTCGTCACGAACTGGTTCAGCAGCATAAATTGCTGGTGTGGTATTATCAACGCCCACCGGAGCTTCATCGGAATCCAACCAAGAGAGAAAATCTGCTAAGGCATGTGCTGTACCGGGTCGATGAATCACTTCATAGTCGAACTCCTGTCGCAATAAAACCCAACGAGCCAAGCGACCACCTAAATGTTGCTGCCGGACCAGATATACAAGTGCAGCATGATCCACGTGAAAGGTGAATTTTCGGCCGAGCAAATAATGCCGGAATTTCTTCACAGAATACACCAACCCGAGACATTCTCTTTCGATCACTGAATAATTCCTTTCCGCAAAAGCGAGTTGACGACTTGCATAGCAGACAGGCCGAAACCATTTATCCGTTTGCTGCATTAAAACACTGCCAATGGCTATATCCAATGCATCTACAAAGACATGGAATGGGCGGTCCCAATCAGGAGGTTGCAAAATTGGGGCCTGTGTCAATAATCCTTTTAAATGATCAAATGCAATCTGGCATTCTGGGGTCCATTCGTACTGTCGTGGAGTACTAGTCATTAGCTGATTAAGTGGGGTTGCTAAATGAGCTAACCACCGTAAATGTCTACCATGCCACCGGATCTGACCCAGGAAGCGCAGAACTTCTTTCGGTGTTGTGGGGACTGGAGCCTCCAACCCGGCTGCAACTTTATCCGGATCAACTTGAATTCCTTATGCAGAAATAATATGTCCGAGGAGTTTGCCATAAGAAACCGCAAAAACAGATTTTGTCGGATTCAAACAGAGTCGGTATTCACGGCATTTTTCAAAGCAACACCGTAAATGATACAGGTGCGCGGCAATCTTGCCGAATAAGGAGAAGTCGTCCAAATACACTTGCATAAAAGTAGTCAGATAGGGTGAAAAGACTTCTTGCATACACCGTTGAAATGTGCTTGGAGCATTCCTTAACCCAAACCACATTACCGTATAAGCATAAACTCCCCAGTTTGTGATTAAAGCTGTTTTCGGTATGTCTTGTTCTGCCATTCGCACCTGGTTATAACCACTGTAGCCATCCAGAAAGGAGTACATCTTGTGTCCGGCCACTCTGTCAAGCATTGTGTCAAGAAAGGGGAGAGGAAATGGATCAGGTACCGTGGCCGCATTTAGTTTTCGGTAATCCACATAGATACGCAGCTGTTTGTTTTTCTTTGGAACAATAACAATCGGAGATATCCATTCAGCGTGCTCGATTGGTACAATGAATCCCACCTTCAGTAACCGATCGAGTTCTGCCTTGACCTGTGCTGCATAGTTTGGATTCATTCGGTAACTGGATTGTTTAATTGGCTTCGCCTCAGGTTTGAGCACTACCCGATGTTGATAGATCTGCGGATCAAGTCCTTTCATATCGCGATAGTCCCAAGCAAAAACATTGGAAAACTCATGCAGTAGTTGGATCAAATCTTCTTGGAATGCCTCAGACAATCTTGCCTTAATCTTAACAGGTCGCGGGTTAGCCTCATCAAATTATATATTACTAATTGGTCTTCCGGGACATAGAATTGTCGAGGTTTCACCAGATCGTCAGTTGACTGTAAAAGTTGCTGTAGGGTGGCTCCATCCATAGCAACACTATCATCGGCATCCGCCTCTCCGGTCACGGGAACAACCGTACAGGCTGCCGGACTCCAGTTGTCCGCTACCGATTGAAGATCTACAGTACCTAAAGAGATCAGATCTGTATTGTTCTTCAGAAACGCCTCTTCTTCATCGTCAGATAAGCCATCCAACATGTGGACCGGCTCTGCTACATAGGGTCTGGCATGAAGCTCACAGGGCTGAATGGCATCCAGTTTGACAACATATTTACGGTGACTATCTTTGAAAGTCAATTCCTGCGCTGACCAATCCTGTATAACTTTGGCTTGTTTCAACCATGGTCGACCGAAAAGAAGATTATAGTCGAGGCTGGATTCTAGTAGTTATAAGACTACGAAAGTCATTTTGAACGTGGTACCCTACAAAGTAATCGGGATATTCCATACGAGTCCCACCGGATGGACTCAGGATTGATCTACCATTCGTACAAAAAATTGAACGGGCTCGATTTGGGTCCACCCTAATTTCTTGCAGAGAGTTGCAGTTGCTATATTCATACCCGAACCGCCATCAATTAGCACTCGAGTAATCTTTTGATTTTTATACCAGACAGTGATTAATGGGACTGAATGATCCACTGTAGAATCAGTTTCCGGTTGTATTGCGGCCGTCGCCGGAGTACAGGAAGTTCCAGGACTAACCTGTTGTCGGAATTGCTGCCGAACTCCTGGCACCAATGCGAGCAACTGTCCAAAAGGGAGAGTAATTGAAGCCTCAGATAGAATTTCCCATACCTGCTCTGTTTGAATCAGACTCCTCTGCACTTCTGATGATGATTCCACTGTTACTGGATTAGGATTCTGTTCATTTGCTCTCGCCTTTGGCAGGGGAACCTGTGTTACCAGAATCGGATCAGGAAACACAGTTTGCTCTTTAGCTCCCATTGGCTAGCTTTGGTATACATTCGCTACTGCTCACGGATACCAGGTTCGAACACCTCAGCTGCTGGTTGCAACTGCTTATCCGATCGTGTCTGGACCACTACAGCTTGTGATTCCACTGGTGAGATATAGACCATGTTGGTCATCGGATTTTGACGTTCCTTCTTCCTTTTGTCGTATTCGGTGGCATCCTTGCAAAATCTCCGGATGTGGCCAATCTCACCGCAAAAATGACATCGAGGTGGTGGTAGAGAAGTACCTTCCGCTGATGTACTCGCCTGCCATCAATTTGCATTGAAGTTAGTATTCCGTTGTCCCCAGTAATTTCGGTATCCTTGTGGCTGATTGTTTTGCATCTGCAGTGGCACATAGTGGGTTGCTGACTGACCTGGTTCTTGTATAATGGCATTTACAGCTGCTCGTCCCTGCACCTTGGCATTCTACGCATAATTTTCTGTTGAGAATCCGGTGGTATTGCAGATGGCACAATACATCTGATTAAGGGCACAAGTAGCACTGGTTTGCCCTGGATTTTTGCACTTAGTGCAATACATCTGTTTAGCTGGATCATCTAGACCATTCTTACTGGCTTTCAGCCACTCTAAATCTTTGGTGAATCCTCCAACTTTATGCTCTAGTTGTAGGGCCATCGCAATAATAGCATCTAGTGTCATAGCACCCACACAGCAGATGATCATAATTTGTCTTAATTGTGGGGTCAGACCGTTAATGAACCACTAGGTTATAACATCATCCGGTAGATTAGCATGTGCCGGAGGTAGTTGTCTTAAATGAGTTCTAAACAATGTTGCATATTCTTGAACAGTCTGGTGCAGCTTCTGCCTATTGTTCTGCAAGTAATCGAAGATTTCGACAAGGTTCTTCTTCAACCGGAACCTCTGTAAAAAACGCATCTCTCACCGCATCATAGTTAATGAAATGGTTGAAATCATACTCTGTTAACCACCTCGCTGCTTCATTGACTAATGTTGACTGAAATACGATGGCCTTGTACGCCGGATCGGGTGGATGGTTCAGCACTGCATAGCTTATCTGGAAGGTACATACATGTGCATCAGGGTCGTCACCTGGAAATCCACCGAACTTTGTGTAAGGTACCCCTGTTGGACCCGATCACAGTGGAAGTGGTGGTTGTTGTTGCTGCTGTTATTGTTGCTGTTGCTGCTGCTGTTGACCACTCATGGTGCTAGTAGTGGTACCGTTGCTGTCTCCTGAATTCTGAGGAGGTGTTTCTTGTCCTTCAGAATCTGTATGGTCAGACTGCTCACCTTCCGGCTTGAAAATAGCATTCAGTCTCTTACGTATCTCCAAATCAAATAGTCTATCCTCAGCTTTGGTATCAAAGGTAGACAAGTTTGCCCCAAACAGTGCTGTCCGAAATGAAGATTCACCAGGAAGTATCCCACTGTCACCGAAAAACTGTAATTTCCCCGAAACTGGTACCGAACTGTCACCGGAATTTGTCGAGCTTTCCCCAAACCAGGGTATTCTTTCACCTGTAATGATCTCTTTGGGTAACACAATTTTATCCTCGAAAAGGTTCGAATTCTGACTAGACAGTGTCGGCTCCGCTGCGCACTGCATCCCTGTACACTCCGAAGTTACTGTACCCTCTCCAGATTGTACCAAAATTACATCGGAATCTGCCGGAATCTCATCATGTGTCACCGGAATGGTACCGAAATCACTGCTAACTGGCTCCGCTCCCTCGAAAACTGGGCTTAACCGATCTATACCTTTGCCGCCTGGGGGTGTCCTAACAAATTTGGTACCATCCAGGGATGCTGGTCTCTCCTGTACTTCGGATAAGACTCGTCAGACCGAGTAACCGACATATATCACCTCTGCACCACTTGCGTACTGCTCCACCTTACTGATTATTCACAATCTGTTGCCACCTTCCCACAGACGACACCAGTGTTAAAAGTGCGTTCCGTCACAGGCACTTTTAAGTTCTTTCGGGTTCTTGGGAGTGGTAGGGGTCTGATAAATCAGAGGCCCTGTATCTTATTTTCCCAAATTAACTTATCCAATAAACAGTACGTTAATGTTCAGTATTAAATTCTTACACAGGTTTACTGTTAAAACTCTGGCTAGACTTTTCACAGTGCGTAACACAGGAGTTATTCATTACCGTCACACAAACTTACTATCCGCAACTTAACATTACTATGTTAATCAAAAGTTAATGTAATTAAACAAAGTAAGAGTTAACAGTACTCAGGATTTGATAACACTGCACTACGATGACATCTCCGCAGATCGCCAATCGCCCAGACATACAGTCTGGCGATCCCCTTCGTCTCTGCGCCATCGGAGAGTCACCGTAATGTCTTTTCATTGATTGATAGAAAGATACAACACTTCGCTACGACCTTTCGGTATGTGCGGTATAGAAAAATATAAATTACAGAATGCCAATCCGATGACCTTATAGTTACCATAATAAGGGTAGTAAAATCCTCCATTTAAAGTTCCTTAACGTTGTATCCGAGGGGATTTGAACTCTTGTTCGATGGGCTAGCCACTTGCTCCAAAATCCATGATTGAGGATTACTTTTGAATCCTCCCTCATTAGGCATGGTTCAACCATCTCTCATAAGTCACTTTACAACATTCTTCCCCGCTTGTTCGACCGTTTTCCTCAATGATTGGCTCTTGAACTTCCTAGGGTGCTTGAATTGATGTCCTCACCCTCACACAATATCTTGAACTTCTTGTTTGCAACCTCAGTATCTTGAACCTTATTCTCACCAATGCTCGGTATCTTGAACCCTCAACAAACTAAGTTTACTCCAAGAGATTTCCAACGATATCTTACATGTCTCAACTTACAGATTGGGAGATACATTCCCATCTTTTTGTTGGCTAAATTTCTCAAGGTTCCATGTGTGCCTTCCATCCACTTTTCCCAAGCCTACTTCCTGGTCTCTGATAGTAGTGTTGTATCTAAGCAGATTTGAACTCATGCCCTCCTGTTTAGGAGCCAATGGGCTAGCCGCTTGCCCCAAAAGCCATGGTTGATGATTACTTCCTAATCCTCCCTCTTAAGGTGTGGTTCAACCATCTCTTACCAGTCACTTTACAACACTCTAGATACCTTAGCATTCTCTTTTCTGATTGCAAATATGGAACTCTAAGACTATTCATGTACTGGACAATACACCTACTCTATATGAGATGTTAGATCTTGTGATTTTAAAATAGTGTGAAGTCCAACAAATGACCTATAAAGCAACCCCATACAATTTGCGATGGGCTTGCAACCATGCATGAAATACCTTGTTAGGACATTGATCAAGTATTTTCTTTGCATTAGGTAGATTCCTTCTTCCTTTGCATGATATTTTGAATTCCTCTCCAAGCCTTTGCTTCACATCCTTCATCCCTTGGTCATCATTTCTTATTTTATTCTTGAATCATCAACATAAATGTTGACATGTACTTATTCTCATTTTTGAATCTCATGAAAATTCATATATCTACTTGGCTCTATTTGAAGCTGCATTTTGTGAGATATTAAGCCAAATTTTTCTTCCATATTATTGGGGCTTGTTTTAGGCCATACAGGGCCTTCCTTAACTCGCTTACATGTTTTGAAACATACCATGTTTAAAACAATGGGCTACTCCATGCAAACTACTTTCTTTAGTTCACCATTTAGGAAAGCATTTTTGATATCAGATTGAAATAGTTTCCAACCATTGCTTTTAGCCAATGCTATAGAAATCTTATGGGTGTCATCTTGGGTACATGAGTGAAAATTTCCTCGTATTCATCTCCATATGTTCGAGCAGAGCCCTTTGATATCAACTTAAGCTTGTGTCTTGCTATAAACCCATCTACATGCTTCTTCACTTTATACACACATTTTCTACCTATTATCTTCATTCCTTGAATCAATAGAACTAAAGTCTAGTTTTTTGTATTCCAAAGTGTCAATATCCTCATTCATGGCTTCTCTTAGATTTGGATAGCTGCTTGCATCTTCAAAACACTTTGTTCGTATATGCTACATGCTTTGCCATGGATGAGTCATAACTCAACATATCTATTATATACCTTATCCTTGATGAAGTCCTCTGAAGTTGGCACTGATTTCTCCTTTGTTTTTCTTGCTTCATTTGAGGTATGTTCATCTATCTCTACCAGTTCAGGTTAACCTTTGGTGTTGGGTTGCACATGTCTGTTTGTGAGTGATGGCAAAAGAGGGTAAAATTGGTCAAGCAACTAAAACTTGGTTAGGAATCTCTCTTTTGGAAGTGGTAATAGCCTTGTTTAACATGCAAGTAATGCAATGAAACAACTATGGTACTTTATTGCATTTATTTTAAAGTTTTGCATAAAAAAAGCACTAGATATACCAAGAACTACTCTGATCGTTGGAATCTTTGCCATAGATGAGAAAGTCTCATCATAGTTTACTCCATATGTTTGTGAGTATCCTTTGGCTGCTAGCTTGCTTTATACATGCTAATAGTACCATAAATGAAAACGAAAAAGATCATGCACACATCTAGATCCAGTTACCTTCATGTTGGGAGCCTTGGGTACTAGCTCCCATGTATGATTATCTTCTAAATCCTCAATCTCTTCTTCCATAGATTGTTGTCAATTTAATTTCTCTTGATCTTCATCTAATGTAGTGGGATATCCATTAATTGAATTAGTTGTTATAAAGATTGAGTGTTGAGTACAAATGAAGTATCATAACCATACCTTTATGATATTTTCTTTTCTCTAATTCATATCCTTAGTGCTTGGCTAGAAGACTCTATAACATCTTTGTATTGTTGGAGTTTAGCTTTGCTTTTTGAGCCTATACCTTGGGAATTATGTATTGGTGACCTATACTCATCTTTTTTTCCTTTTCTTTTGCATGATCCTACACATCCTTCTTAGATCATGGTGGAAAATTTGTACAACTCTTTTTCTATCTTTATACCATGATTTTCACTCATCAATACAACATCATTGCTCAACAAGGACTTGGTTCTTGGATTATATAACATATTTCCTTTTTGATTCATGTCATAGAAAATAAATGTACACTTATTTACCTTTGCATCCACTTTTTCTCTAATTTGTGAAGATATATGTACATATGCAACACATTGAGATATTTTTCAACATTATAGACTTTGTCTCTGTCCATATCAAGCCTCATATGGATTCATACCTTGCACTACTTTTGAAAGAAGTCCATTAATAAGGTACACTCTAGTAGATACTCCCTTTACCCATAAATAATTTGCAAAAATGTCTCATTTAGCATGTACCTAGATGCTTCTACCAAGGTCTTATTTCTCCTCTACCGCACCATTCTTCTCAGATGTGTACCTTGTAACAATTTCCCTCTTAATTCCTTTATGCTACAAGAATCGATCAAAATCATGGGAGAAATACTCTCCCCCTCCATTAGATGTTAGTCTCTTCAATCCTTTAACCTTTCGTGTTTCAACCAATGTAAGAAATCTTTGGAACAAGAAACACTTAATCTTTGGTTTTGGGAAAGCATGATATTGTCCATCTAGAGCAATAACTTTTAAAATATACATAATAAATTGACCTAGAGAGTGAAGCTTCTTTAAGTTTACTACATACATATGTATAAAATATCTCTAGAAGATCTATAAGCATATTTCCCTTCTTTGTGAAAGTTTGTCTATGAGACTTCCTAAATTGACATGTAATGCACCTATATATTATAAGTTCTTGGTGACATTGGGGATCCCAAGCACATTTTGTTCTCCTTTTGAATGCTCAAAGGTAAATAACATAAATTCCTTTTCCCCTATGCCAATCTTCTTGAAACATTGAGATGGGTTTTGCATATAAGATCCAAATTTGGTGAATCTAACATGTGATCCCTTGTCATATATTTGTCATGCACTAATGAAGTTCTTTGTAATAGGTGGTATGTAGAAAAATTTTCTCAAAATATGTGTGTAGCCACTCGGTCTTCACATGACCTGTTTTCTCCACAACATGCTTAGTATACTCATATATTTGGATTCATGCCTTGTTCTTGGATCTTCCAAATAAAAAAGAGGTGGTACATTTCTTTCTACATAACGTGAACAACCAAAATCAATGTAGAATAAGTTTTCATCCCTTTTACCTCCATTCACGTTGAGATTCATGAGTATCAATGATTCATCCTGATTTTTATCATCTACATAGTTTTTGTAGTCTCTCCTTAATCTATATCCACCTTGGTATCCACCTTGATAGTCACTATAATTGTTATCTTCATAATGTGAATTATATCTACCTCTAGGTGGTGAATATCTATCTCTTGGAGTGCTTCTACCTCTTTGATTCCTTGCATTTCCATAACATGTATTTATTGTGAGGTTGCTAAGACCACAAATGGTGCATGGAAAGGTTCTTTGAATCCTCCCTCTACCTTCCTTATCTCCTCTATTCCTTCCTCTTTGATACTTTCTTGTATGTACACAATTGGATTGAGAGGAAGTGAAATTTTCATTTTCATTCTTCTGACCTTTAACTTTGGTATACTTAGTTTTTTCCCTTATCAGTGTAAAGGGTAGAGGTCTGATTACCTTTGAGAGCATCTCCACTTTGAGTGGGTGGCTTCATGAGCTAAGAGTTGTCCCATGAAGGTATTAAGGTCACATACATGTATGTCCAAATATATCTCTAAAGCTAGTGTGAATATCCATTTGCTATCTGCCCAAATTCAATTTACGACTCGCCTTATAGTTTGATCTTCATCTATAACTTCTCCAATGCTTGCTAGTTGATCATCTGTATCGTTTACCTATGTGAAAAAAATTCTATCTTTTGCTTGGGTTGCTTCTTAAAACTTGAGAATCTCAATCAGAGTTGGTTCTTCCTTGCTCTAGTGCTTGCAAATAAAAGTGACTCTAATACATTCCATATTTTTTTCGAAAGAATGCCACATTAAGTACTATAAAACCCTAATTTCTAGGAAACCCTAACTTATGGTCACCATTTCCCAAAAATGGTTTTGGTCAAAATTGATCAGAATAATTATTGTGTATTCTTTAACTAGTCATTAAGAGCTATCTAAACATTTATGGCACTTATTCATTTGAGTTCTCTAACCTCCTTGATTAAAAGACCCTAAAATTTTCTTTTCACATGCTTTCGTCAAGACACTTGTCAAAATCTGATTAAAAATGGTTGAAAATCATCATATGCTTGAGATTCACCCACAAAAAAAAAACTTATTTTATATTTTTGTAGGTGCAAGAAACCTTATGTAAGGATATGATCAAAACTCATAAATCTGTTCACACACACTCTCAAGTGCTTCTTATACTAAGATATCACTGTTGTGGTGTTGTTTTGGTACTCCTACCTCTTTTAGACACAATCTATGAGTGTTCTTTATGGTATGTAAGCTTCTATTATCTATTCCACTTTTCTTCTTAATGCTGTCCCACATATTTCCTACCATATACTTCAAGTTGAAGAGGTCTTGTAGCTACATACATCAGCAAAGAAGTTATATTTAGGTTTTGTAGCAAAGTTTCACACATATATGCATCCCATAGGTTTTGTATCCCTTGTACAAGCTATTTATCATCACTTTCCAAAAACACACATTGTTCCTTCAAATTTCAACACTTTTCTCTCATATTTTCTATCTATAACCATTCCATATTAAACATCTACATTATTTTTGTACATACACTCATTATAAAGTTATTCTTTTCACGAGAAAGGAGATAAGGAAGAGAGCTCACTCACACACTCTCACACTCAAGAGGAGCACACAAAGATTGAGGCAAGGAAGAATGATCTTCTTCTTCCTCTTCTATTACATAAAAGGAATATACAAGAATGACCTAAAACAACAATAGAACTTTCATATGTCATTGATTGCACTAAATTTTGCACCCTCCGTGATCTTCTTGGTTTTGGGTCACTTATTTTTGTATCATCTGCATGTGCCTTTGTTACTTCTGGAGTGCTCACACAGGGCAATCCAAGTTCCTCATCAAGACTCTTTTATGAACTACTTGAATCTCCATCAATCTCTTTAAAATCTATAGATGTTTTACTACCAACAGAAAGCTTTTCTTTACCTTTCTTGGATGTAGTGGATGAATTTGCTAGTTTGAAATTCCCATGCAATCTTCCATTCCATGGACTTGAGTTGGAATTCTTCCTTGGTGACACATCAGGTCCACTCAAAACTTGAGATTTTGCGCTTGCTTTTTTAGCATTTCCTTTGTGATTTGAGTAAAGATTAAGTCTTCTTTGTCATCTGCATAGAAGCTTGACACTTCATCAAACATCTCTTCTTTGCTTATCTTCACCTGTCATGTGAGTGGGTTGTAGCATTTATATTCCTTTTTCTCAAGGAAGTACCAAATAAAGATACATTTTTACGCTTTTGGATCAAGCTTTATCCTCAAATCATCTGGAACGTGTAGTATGCAACACAAACAAACACTTTCATATGTGATAAGTTTGGCTTTTTATGTGTAAACTTCTCCTCAGGTGTAACTTGATGTACAACAATCGAAGTCCTACTCATGATGTGTAAAGTATTGTGCACAACTTCTACCCAATAACAATGAGGCAGGTTCTTCTCAGCCATCAAGGCTCTTGCTATTTCTGCAATATATCTATTTTTTGTGTTCATCAATGCCATTCTATTATGGTGTGTACCTGCATGAAAACTATCATTGAATTCCATGAATTTTTAAGCTACTAAACTCATTTGACATGTATTCACCTCATCCATCATATCTTAATGTCTGAATACACTTCCCTGTTCGTCTTTCACCATAGCCTTAAAATTCTAAAAGTGAGTAAACAATTCACTCTTCTCTTTAATGAAGTAAACCCATACTTTTTGTGTATGGTCATCAATGAAAATCACATAAAACCTACATTCTCCCATAGATGTGGTCTTTGGAGGACCCCAAACATCTGTATGTACTATTTCTAGCACATTCTCACTAACATGCTTGTCATGAGAAAATGATGCCCTTGATTGTTTACCAAATTGACATGCTATACATACCTTATGCATTCATGCAACCTTGAAATTTGATAGTCCATTGAAAAGCTCCTTTGATTGCATCAATTTTCGCCTCTACAAATTTGCATGTCCAATTTTCTTATTCCAAATCTCTATATCAATAATAACACCTGCACCTTTTGCAAACATGGTTGCATTCATTTCAAGAATTTTCACATTTAAGGTGAACATCCTACCCACCTCTTTTCCTTTGGCAATCAATATTCCATCTTGTTTGTACTCATTTTCACATAACCCATCAACATTGAACCTAACTTGTAATCCTTGGTCAATGATTTATCCAGCAGAAAATAGATCCTTTGTTATATTCAAAACATGAAGCACATTAGCAAGATGTTTTACATAGATAGTGCTATGTTTCCTGTATGCTTGATACGATGTGATGTGTCATTGTCTATTTCAACGTATCCAAGAATTGGAAATTTTTGCAAATTACTAAACCATTCTGCATGACTAGTCATGTGATTTGAAGCACTTGAATAAACATACTAGACATTATCATTCGATTTCGAGGCATCAACAGACATCATATTCATCATATGATGTTAGACCATGAAAATCTTCTCAAAATCGTTTGCACTTGTGGATGCATAGTTGTTTTGCTGCCTTCTGTTATTTTGATTCTTCAACTTGCAATCACATTCAAAGTGTCCATGTTTATCACAATTCCAACATCCTTTATTTTCATTACCTGAATCATTTATTTGGTAAATTCTATGGCCTCTTTGGCTCCCCTTGCATTGAAATTGTCCTCTACCTCTTGCATGCTTTTGTTGTTGACCTTAGTCTTTGTTACGATTTCCTGTTTCATGTAGAAAGCCTCTACCTCTGCCTCTTTCTCTACCAGAGTAGAATATCTACTTAGAACTAGGTCTTCCTTGGGAGTTCAAGTCCTCACCAAGATTCTTTTCTTCAATAATCAACATAAACACTAGATCAATAAAATTAGGAATATTTTCACTAATTTGAATAGAAGTTCTGAATTGCTTATATGTAGGTCCCAAACCACAAAGGGAAACTTCCACCTTATCACCATCATCTACATTCATGGAAATAGATGCAAGTGACTCACATATGATTTTGATTTTTGGGGTGTGGTCACTTAATGACATGTCCTTTTTCTCTAGTGTATGTAGCTTGTTCTTGAGTTGCAACTTTTGTGCCTTTGTATTGGTCTCATACGATGTTACCAAATTGTTCCAAGCCTCTTTTGGTGTTTTGGCATCCTGTATGTGCCCAATCATGCTATCGTGTATGCGAAGAGACAACCAATACATTACCTTTCCATGCTCCTTGATTCCATTCTTGATATGCTCTTAACTAGTCCACGATACGATTCCTCTTTGGTAATTGTGCAACATTTTCATTCTCTCCTTCGCTGTACTTCTAGTAGCCTTTCTCATAAGAAATTCTTCATTTTTAATTTCCAAATGTGAAAGTTGTTTTTGTCCAACTTGTCACTTATAAGCTGGCTCATTCCATCAGCATTTGCCATTTTTGCAGCAATTCACAACATTTCAAAGACACTATAAGCAATACCTCTGCTTGAACACTATCATACTATATGTGATAATTCAATCTTAGAAAAACACAGTTTTTGTGTATCAATAGCACATGAAATTTCTTGAAATTTTAGATCTAAAATATTTGAGAGTTGGAAAATAGAACACAACTTATAGTTTTGCAGACCGAATTGGTTTTTCCATGCACCCACCTTGCGGGCTCAAAATGGAGGTTGAGATGGCAATTTGAGGTCATTTGGGAATCATGCTTTCTCCACACCTTCTCGCATACTCTTCACTATCGGCCTTCTTCATGAGCTCTTCATAGCTAGAATGGTGCTAATACCATGTTACAAGAAAGGAGATAAGGAAGAGAGCTCACTCACACACTGTCGCACTCAAGAGGAGCACATACAGATTGAGTCAAGGAAGAATGATCTTCTTCTTCTTCTTCTTCTTCTTCTTCTAATACATAAAAGGAATATACAAGAACGACATAAAACAACAATACAACTAGTGCAATATATAAAGAATAGTATAGAAGGAAAATCCCAATGTCTACGAATGATTGCCCTGGCAAGAAAAAATATGATGGGTGACTATTTTTTGGGAATATTTACGGATGGTCGTCAACCTATATTAGTTATTAAAAATATATTATTAACTAAAATCGTGCTAAATTTGTCTCTAGTGTTAAGAGACCCTGCTATAAGTTAACTAGTATACTGCATGAATGATGAGAGCTGGATCATAGAGCTTTTGACACATTCATCTTGCTCGTGAAGATTAGTCTTAGAGGGACTAAAAGAGTGTGTGGTGCCATGATATGTGAGCATGCAATTCTCTAATTCTAATGTAATGCATTGTTCATGTACCCAAACTTGAAGAAGTTGACTTCTGAGGTTCAGGTTGACCGCATGGTCATAAATCCAATCTTGACCCAAGACAAGTGGTTCTGTAAGGTCCTCATCTTGACACACTAGCATTTTGACTCTCATTGGAACATCTTGAAGATAGATGGGAAGCTCTACCTCACCCAAACAAGGGGTTTCCACAACTCCCAATCCTATGAGATAGGCTTCTATGGGATTGATGTTCAACTGCAAGTCTTGGCAATAGGAAAGTCTAACTGCACTAGTTGCTGCACCTGAGTCAATCAATGCTTGCATAGTCCTGAAATTCTCTACGTGTCCTACCTCTAAGGTCACAAAGGGACGTCGGTCAATTATTCGAGAAGTAATTATGCCCGATTTTTTGGCACATGTCCATGTGATATTTTGGGGCTTTTGAGTTGACATCTAAGCCTAGTCGCGTCAACTTATTTTGCCTTATGTGCTCTCTAGCCTCTACCTGTGCTTCTTCTCTAACCCTTAACTCCTCTTCTTTTTGCTCCTTAGGTTAAGTCTCATTAGCATATCCTCTGTAAGAGGTTCTTGGTATAACTTGACTCAGCAACCACTTATATAGTTTGGCAAGATATCACCTTCTAAAGTGGCCAATTGAATTGCACTACTAGTGGAAATTCTATTAATGATCATGGGTCCATATTCTCTTTTTTCCAATTTATGAGCATGTTGCTTTAGTGTGTAAACCAACACTAGGTCTCCCTCTTTCAAGCCCTTATCCTTGATGTGCACATTGAAGTATGCCTTTTGTCTTTTCTTTGCAACATAGATGCCTGCAGCTACTCATAGCCTTGTCTCTCCTAAGCATTCTAGATCAAAGATCCTAGAGGACAACTCATGTCCATTCCACTTGTGCTCTTGTGCTACTTTTAATGCTGGGATTAGGAAATCTAATGGTAGCACAACATTCTGTCCAAAGACCATCTGAAATGGGGTGGCATTGAGTACCATTTTATAGGCAACTCGGTAAGCCCAAACAACATGATGAAGTTGTTTGTCCCAATCAGAGCGTTTATTATTGACGAGTTTTGTCAATACATTACATATGATCTTATTTGTATCTCAGCTTGTCTGTTAGCTTCTGGATGATAGGGGGCCGAGTTCTTATGTATCACCATGAATTCTTGGAGAAGATGCTCAATGACTTCATTCAAGAAGTGCGTACCTCTATCACTTACTAACTCGATTGGTAACCCGCATCTAGTGAACACGTTCTCAAATAAGAACTTAGCTATCGTTTGAGCATCATTCTTTGTCGTGGCTTTTACTTCTACCCACTTTGTAAGGTAATCTGTGGCTACAATAATGTACTCTGCATGGGAGTTTCTAGCTGGGGGGTTAATGGGACCTACAAAGTCTATGCCCCACTTCGAGAATGCACGTTCTCCCATCATTGGCCTCAAAGGCATCTCGTCTTTTGTAATTGGATATTGTGCACGTTGGCATGTGTCACATTTCTTCACATAGGTATGTGCATCCATATGAAGAGTTGGCCACCAAAGTCCTGAAAACAGAATGGTCTTAATTACTCGGTCAGGACCAAAGTGTCCACCAGCAACACCACTGTGTGCCGTTTCTAAGACTTTCAAATAATCTGATTCATGAATGCATAGTCTTAAGTAACCATCTTTGCCTCTGCGATATAGGTTTTCTCCTAATAAGGCATAGTCTTGAGCCTCTTGCTCCATGCTTCTTCTTCGTGCTAGACTAGCCTCTTTGGGTAAGGTTCCTAATCGCATAAATTCCACCAATGGAGCACTCCAATCTGGAATTAATGACACGTGATAAAGGGTAGCATGCTCCATTGGGGGTCTCTCTTTGCACATTGGACAATTCTTAATCCACTCATGTATTTCTTTGTCCATGCTAGGCCAATACACTTCTAAACGTTTCAGATTCTACAATGTTCCTCATAGTGATTTCCTAGCAATCCTTCATGAGCTTGTTGCAACCAACTACTATGTTCATCGTCCTCGACACAACAAGCTAGTACACCCTCAGTATCTTGTTTGTACATGTTTCCTGCCAATATGTGATATTTTTGTGATTTTACAATTTCTTCTTGTGATGTTTTCACATTCTTATTTGCGGGTCCGAAGGTTAGGACTGGTACCAACTTGATTTCCCATTTAGGAACAACTTCTAAATTGAACGGATAAGCGTCAGGTAGTTTATCAAACACTCCTTGTGGTGGCTCTCCTGAAGTGATGCGAGAAAGGTGATCTGCCCTGAGGTGGGTTCTACCTTTCCTAACAACAACCTCAAAGTCATATTCCATTAGTAAGAGGAACCATCTTACTAAGCGTCCTGCATTGCAAGGTTTATTGGCCAAATATAACAAAGCTTGATGATCAGTGAAAAACTTGAACTTGCTGGCCAATAAATAGTGTCTAAACTTCTTCACAGCATATACCATGCCTAACCCCTCTCGCTCTATTGTGGTATAGTTTTGTTCAACTGCGGTTAGCTATCTGCTAGCGTATGCTATGGGAAAATCTAAATTTCCTTCACCTGTGGGTTGTGCTAGCACACATCCTATTGCATGATTGGAGGCATCCACATGGACATGGAATGGTTTATTCCAATCAGGAGTGGTCAATATTGGTGCTGTGCATAAATGTCTCTTCAACTCATTGAAGGAATTTTCACATTCGTCGTTCCACTCAAATTTTGTCAATAAGCCATAAAGAGGTTTAGCTATGATCGCATACATGTGAATAAACCTGCGGTAATATCCACAATGGCCCATAAAGGCTTGCACCTCTTTAATGTTCCTTGGCCTGGGTAGCTCCGCTATAGCTCTGACTTTGTCCTCATTTGTTGATATTCCGTTCTTAGAAACAATATGACATAAGATTTTACCTTGTCGTACCATGAACATACACTTTTCTGGGTTCAGACACACTCGATATTCTTTGCACTTGTTGAAGATCTATCTGATCTCAGGGATGTGGTATCTTCTTTCTTGGGAATGAGCACATAAATCATCCACATATACTTCTAAGATCTTTCGCAAGAACTCTTTGAAGACATGACACATGAGCCTTTGGAATGTTGCAAGTGCATTTGTGAGCCCAAATGGCATCACACGAAATGCAAATATTCCCCAATCTGTGGTAAAAGCTGTTTTGTGTTGATCTTCGTGGGCGATGGCTACTTGGTTGTAACCTGAAAATCCATCAAGCAAGCTATAAACTTCCTTGCTTGCAACGCGCTCCAATAAGTGTTCCGTGATTGGAAGTGGATAACTATCTCTGATTATAGCGACATTAATTTTTTTGAGGTTAATACACACTCGCAACTTCCCATTCTTCTTGGGCACCACTAAAATGGGGGAAACCCATTCAGTATGCTCAATCTCATAGATGAATCCCGCTTCAATCGACCTATCGATTTCTTCTTTTATCTTGGCTGCATAAGTGTCATTATATGTGTAGGGCTTCTATTTGGTGGGCTTGGCATCAGTAGTCATGGGGATTGTATGAGAGCAAATTCTTGGATCTACCCCCTTCAAGTCTCTATAGTGCCACACAAACACGTCCCTATATTGCCTTAATAGAGCTACGAGCTCCATTTCTTCTTCTATACTTAGGTCATCTCCTATGTAGGTACATCTCTCTTCGTTCTCCTCAATGTTCACAACAGTCTTTTTGGTCTTTTCTTTATTATCATATGATTCTCCTATAATGGCCTCTCTCTTACGCATTTGTACCAAAATTTTTCAATCTTCAACTTCATATTTCTTGAAGTTTTCTGGTACTTCGAACAATGATTCCTCCCCTTCTTGTTTTATTGCTTTTCTTTTCTTTTTCTTTTGACTGCTCTCACTTCCATCCTTTGAATTTACCGTTTTAATACTTGTGAGAGGTTTTGCTTCCTGTTGAGTAAATACTCCTACATCTTCTAGATAGTGGTGCTTTGAGTCAAAGTAAGTATCCATCATAATGGACTCTAGATAATCGTCATTCTCTTCTTCTTCTATGACATCACGAGGGTCACATTCTTCTAGCAAGGGTTGACACATGAACACTGAAATATCGCAACCCTCCTCATCACAATGAGGTGTCCATTGTTCTTCATTGACAGCAATGTCCATGGTGGCTAGAATTTCTGCCCAACCGTGAGGCTCAAATTCCTCATTTGGAAAGATCATCGGTGTATAGGCTGGGTCTTTAATTGGTCTATCTCCTGGAGAAGTTCCTTCTTCTCTCACTTTTAGGTGTCTTTCCTCTTCCTCTGCGACCTTGCACATCCACAAATGAGTATCTTCATGCAGCCATGATGGATGAGGTGAACTCCTAGAATGCAAAGAGATAGAATCTTCTTTCGCTTTGTGGATAGGATTCCTCTATAGGGGTGGCACATCTTTGAAGGTGTAATCCTTCAAATTGACCTTGGTGGTGACCCCTAAGTGCTGCAAGTACAAGGAGTTGGATCCCCAATCATGTACTATTTGCAATTGTCGTAGGAAGGGCCTTCTCAAGATCATCTCATAGACATTAGTTTTCTCAAAGGCACATATAGCAAAGGTGTGCTCAAACTCTACACCACAAGTGGTTGCAGTTCTCCCTTCTAGCAATCCTAGAGGTCTTTCAACATGACCATCTGCCATTTGAAGCTTCATTCTAGTTGGTCTTAATGTGGGTTTGCCCCATCGCTTCGACAAGGAGGTAGTCGCAATAGCAACACCAACACCTGAATCTATGATTGCTTTGGTTGTCTAACCTTGGTAGGTGATCGGAAGATAAGTATTACCTTCTTCACCTTTGCTCATGTCTCCTATTTTATCGAGAGGTATCTCTGGAATGTTTTGCTTAGAGCCTGCTTTTGGCATTTTGGAATCAACTTCTGGAACCTGATCCTTCACATGATTCCATAGCTCAGGTTTTGCTTTGAGCAACTCTTCTACGGTGAGACGACACTCAACCTTAGTGTTCTTTATGACATCAATGTTCCTTGGAACCATTGAGTCTTTGTTTCTTACCAGTATTGTGGGAGCTCTAATTTGGAGGGATTCCGACTCCCATGGGCCTGTGAATTGTGGAAACCCTTGTAAAGAATTAGATTCAAAATCTAATCTTTCATCTTCTTGTTGCTCTGTTTGGTCTCCATAGATAGATGGAATGTCTTGGGGAAATTGATCGTGAAGATCATCAATTTCAAAAATAGGAGGGGGATTACCCTTCTCCTTGACCCATATCTCCTCTTGTATTTCCCGCAAGAACTCTTGAGAGTATTGCTGAATTGAAGGAGGTGTTCCATCATCCACCGAATCAAGAACATAAGCTTTCGTTGGTGGTAAGCTTTCTCTTTCAACTATTGGTTGAGCCTGTGGAGGTAAAGAAACCTGTGGCTTGTTTACCAACTGCTCTAATCTCTCTAGTCAACCCTCGAAATGCAAATTCGGTTAGACAGAGTTTGTCTGATTGAACTTTTGACTAGTCTCAAGCATTGCTTGAGCTAGTTCTACCATTTTCATGCACATTTTTGTTCGTTCAATCTCTAAATCTGCTCTTGGATAACTCTTGTCTAGGTTTGTAGTTGTTGGCCCTTCTGAAGTCGAGCCTGGTAGGCCTTGAACATCATGTCCAAGCCTTTTGGGGTTGGATCTGCGAGAACAGACCCTGGTTATGGTCTATTTTTAATGGGTGGTGGGGTGGGATGAGATGGAGTGGATGGAGTTTCGGCATGCGAGGGATTTTGAGATGCAATGTCTTCTATTTTTGTTTTAGCTTCTTTCAGGCTTTCTTCTAGTTCTGATAACTTTTTATTCCACTTGCGATTGGCCTTGTCTCTGGTCTCTTTCCATGTTCTTGTTTTCCTCTTACTAGGCTCTCCTGCTTCACTTGAATCTGATTCTTCAGCCAGGTTATTGTGTTTCAATGCTTGTGCCCTAGTAACTGCCTGTACAGGAGCCACATTACTACTACTTGAACTTGAATCCGCCTCTAAGCCTACCACATTAATGGGTGTAACCTTGGGCACACTAGAGGGGTTTGTTGGACAATCTATGGGGAGATGTTCTTTGCCGCACTCAGGACAAAAGCCTTGTAATGTGATGTTTTGTCCTTGTCCTCGAGTCAGTGAGTAGGGACATTCATGAATGAAATGGTCGCCCTGACATCTAAAACATGGTCCTCTCGGGACTTGTGGTCTCATTTGTCTCAATTGGGGCCTAGGATTAGGATTTGTATACATGACATTCGAGTATTTAGGCTCCCAGTTTTGTTCCATAGGTGGTGTCTCGTAGTGATAAGGATAAGGCTCACTATGCTCAGGTGATTCTGTGTAATAAGATTGTGGACTATCTTCATAAGATTAGTCAGAACTTTGAGCATGATGGTCATTTTCTGAGACCAAAGGAGTTAGTGGCACCAAAGCTCTATTAAGGTTCTCTTTTGCCACTGCATACTTAATTGGAATTACATTGACAGGAGCTGATGCTTGGTTTCCTAGGACTGGTTGTGGCCTATATGGTGCATGATATTGTTGTTGTGGTCTGTAATAAGGTTGTTGGTATTGGTTTTGATACCTACCTTGTTGGTAAGGTTGCTGATAAGTTTGTCTAACAGCCTGCCTATTGTAGGGACAATCTTGAGCCATATGGTTTGTGTATTTCCTCTCGATAGTGCAATATGGGGCATTCCTTTCTCTCTCGTTCTGGTTTTGCAATGGGCAAACATTAGCCATGTGGTCCCCTCCGCAAGTATAACATCGGTTCAATGAGATGACTCTCTGTGTTTGTCTATTTTGGACTCCTAGCTTCTTGGCAACTTGCTAAGCTATCTCATCTATTTCCATGGAGATTCTCGAAGTATGACTAGTAGAACTATCAGAATCCTTATAGAGTTTGGACAAACCTAACTCCTCACCCAAATTATCTTCTATGTCAATGCACATCTGCACACACTCTTCTATGGATCTAGGCCCTTTCAAGTACACATATGACCTTAACTTTGTGCTTAGTAATCCATCTAAAAACAAGGCCACTTGTTTGGCCGGTGTGGGTAATTCCGGAACAGGGCATCATTTTAAGTACTATCTGAATCGTCTTCCTGCAAGTTGCCTGATGCCACTCTTGGAAAATTCTACAATGAATTCCTCTAGCAGTTGACCTATATCGCGATAGTTCTGACTATTTAGGGGTTGAAACCAAGCTAATGCAGTATCCTTAAGAGTCAAACCAAATGCCTCGAACTGGGTGAACAAATCCTCAACCTGTTCAACTCTTAACACTTGTTTGAACTTGGCCACATGAGCATAAGGATCTCCTGAACCATCAAAGTAATTTTTCATTGTCTTGACCACTTGAGAGGGTCTAAGGGTTCTTGGGTGCTCTCGGGGTCTAGGCAATGGAAAATCATGTTCATCTCTTTGTTGCTTATGTGCTCGATGTCTCTCTCTTTCATGTCTTTCACCTTCCTGTCTTGATCTGTCTCTACCCACATTGTGTGTAAAGCTTACCTCAGGTCTCTCTCTAGTTCTTTCCCTTCGGGCTTCATGAGCCTAGGATGATCCTACTCCTTGGAGGCCATGGGAGACATTAGCTCTTGGTGGAGGAAAAATCAATTCACCCTGCCAAGTATATGCGTGCCTATCATGCTCTGATACCAAGAACATTTTCTCTGATGTGTTATCCAGGTAGACGACTTTGCCTGATGTCTCTGGATCCTTGAACTCGTAGATGATGCCCAATTGGCTAGGTTGATCTGGCTTGAATCTCCAAAAGGCTTCCTCTGTTTCTCTATTCAAGAATAGGTCTATGCTTTTGTTGTCTTGAGGGATCCAATCTGGAGTGATCACTCTGGTCAAAACTGACTTACCTCTAGGAGTCTTGGGTTCTAGTCCTACATCTCCTTGCTCTAGGTCTCCTATCTCACTATTAGGAATGATGTTTCCAAACTCATATGTCCTATGTGGTAGGTTGGTGACCACATACATGGTTCCTTCCTTATCAATGTATGAACCCTCTTCAAACTTGACCATTGGGTGTTCAAGTCCAAAGGGTTGATCTGGATTTTTGAGTTGGACCACTGATCGCCTTAGACCGTCCTCATAGATGCGAGCGCCTAATCGGTTGGTCCAAATATATTCCAACTGTGTCTTATATGGACCTTCTCGTGTTTGTAGATAGGCAGTGCCTGAGCCACCTACAGGTTTCCCCATGCTAAAAGACATTTCTGAATCACTTGTATTTGAACTTAGTACATAAGAATAACCACTTAGTTGTTATGCCCAAGACTTAGCTGTATGGTTGACACTTCCTTCAGAAGATCTAATGCTTTGTCTATCCTTGCATAGGTGTCTACCAGATCTCAGGTTCATAAGCTTTGCCTTCTGGTTCCAAAATTCCCCTTTATATTGCTCAAAATCCTTTGGAGCCCCATTGGTTTTCTAATCCCACTTGAGGGTCAAGTTCAAATTATTCTATCTAAAAATCAATATATTATTCTTATAAAAGCCAGTTGAGAGCGTGTAGGATTCAAAACGAGCTTTCCAACAAGCAATAGAGCTCAAAAAATGAACTTTTGATGAAAAAGTTATGTCAAATCAGGCTCCTGTAGGTCAAAACAAGCAAACATGACCTTTTGGAAAAATCACGATGTTGTGTGAAAATCGTGATTTTGGGGGTCTAAAAATCGCGATGCTGAGCTCTTATGAAAATCACGATTTTGAGGGATCACGAAAATCGCGATGCTGAGCAACCGCAAAAATCACGATTTTGTGAAATCATGAAAATCGCAATGCTGAGCACGTATAAAAATCGCGATTCTGAGCAATCCCCAAAAATGCAATTTTGGGTGAAAATCGTGAAAAACGCGATTTGAGTGAGAATCACGAAAAATGCGATTTTGAGTGAGAATCGTGAAAAACGCGATTTTGAGAATGATCAAAAAATCGCTATTTTGAATGAAAATCGTGTTTTCTCAAAATCATGTTTTTGGCATGAAAATTACGATTTTCAATGAAAATCGTGTTTGATGAAAGTCGTGTTTTTGTTCTAAAAATCGCGATTTTGAGAATGACCAGAAAATCGCAATTTTGATTGAAAATCGTGTTTTTGAAAATCGTGTTCTGAAAATCGCGATTTTGAATAAAAATCGTGATTTGTGAAAATCGCGATTTTGATCCAATTGAAAATCGTCTTTTTTCCCAAAATCGTGTTTTTGCTTGAAAATCATGTTTTTTTGCTCAGAATCGTATTTTAACTGAAAATCATGATTTTGGCTAAAAATTCGTGTTTTTGAGAATCGCCCAAAAATCACGCTTCTGAGTATGACCAGAGAATCGTGTTTTTGAAAAACTTAGAGAATCGCAATTCTGAGCACAACCAGAGAATCGTGATTTTGGGAATGACCTCAAAATTGTGTTCTTTTCAGAAAGCTTTTAGGAAGGAAATAGAAAATCGCATTTTTTATGAAAAATTTGAATTTTATGAAAATCGTGATTTTTAGTCAGAATCCTATTTTTTGGTGGGAAATTCAAATTTTTGACCACCGAGCAATGCCAAGCTCTGTATGTGCAGAAAATCATGAAAAACACAGGTGCTTGCTCTCCCTTGCACTTCCTAACTCTTTATCGCACTATAATGCATGAAAAAATGGTATGAAAGTGGTGAAAATGCACTAAAAAACAAGAAATTTCTATGAAGAAGAAGATGGAAGAAGATGGAGATGGTGATGAAGATGAAGAAGAAAAATCAGAAAATGAACAGGAAATGACTAGTTCATACCTTCCAACATCGCAAATCTACGATCTTACTGTCACAACGCTCGTCCTCAAAGCTCTCTCCCCGTCAACGGCACCAAAATTTGGTGTAGCTCAAGCATAAGCACCACCTCCTTTATTTGTTAGTCCGCGGAGAGGTGAGGAACGGTATGAAGACCATGAATGAGTAAAGGCACAAGTGCGTGAGTGAAAGCACACAAGCATGCATACACATACACACACACGCGCACAAGGCAAGATCAAAGAGAGGAACAATGGAAAGCTTTCTATTGCAAAAGAAATCTCTTACAAAAGCTCTATTCTCTAACAAGCTAACCTCAAAAATGAGCTCTCTAGCTCCTTTTATAGCTTTTTGACTAGTTTTGGCCCTGTCCAGACCTAGTGTCCGGCTTAGTTAAAAATTAGGTTCTACGGCTTATTTGAGGGCTCAAACGGAGCCTAAAAATTATGAAAATTGGTAGGATAATACTTCTAATACTCCTCAAGCTTGAGGACTCCCTAGCTTGAAAAAAATGGAGTTATAAGAATATGAAATGGTATTTACAATGGCTTTTAGTGATCAAAATCACTATTTTTATAGGGATTTCTTCTAAAAATTTGACATACACTTCTTGGAGCTCCCTACTTGCTCCTTCTTCTTGTGTGTCCACCTCTTTGATGTGCTCCTATGATTTGTCCTTGACCTTCAACTTCAACACAAGGAATGATCCAAAAGCAATTGAAAAGGTCAAAGTTAATTTGGGAAAGGAATTTAAAATTTTAGATCTTGGTTTGCTTAGATACTTTCTTCAGATTGAGATTGTGTATGGGGATGAAGGAATGTGGTTCATATATATAAATTATATATGTGATATGCTGAAAAGGTTTGGTATGCAGGAATGTAAGTTTGTTTCTACTCCAATGGAATGTAATGTAATGTTGAGTGAGAAACAAGGCGATGAGTTGCATGATATGAATGCTTATAGATCCATGGTTGGATCTTTGATTTATGCAACAAAAACTAGACCTGATATATGCTATGCAATGGGAGTATTGTCACAGTTTATGCATGAACCTAGAGTACCTCATATACATGCAACGAAAAGTGTGCTTAGGTATTTTAAAGGTACCATGAATGAAGGATTATCTTATATTCATGATGTTGGTGTAACTCTTAAAGTCTTTAGTGATGTAGATTGGGTATGTAAAGATGCCAAAAGATCCACAAATGGATATGTGCTAATAGCAGGAACCAATATATTAACATGGACCTCAAAGAAACAACCTATAGCTGCTTTATGTTCTACAAAGGCTAAGTATAGAGGTTTAGCATTGGCTACTACTACAATTATGTGGTTTAAAAAGTTGTTTCATGACTTGAATGTGTAGGATAATGTACAACTAGTATATGGGGATAACTTGAGAAACATTCATATGAACTCAAATCCTATTTTTCATGCTTGAATAACAAAGCATATAGAGGTACACTATCATTATGTTCGAGAGAAGACATTAAACAATGAAGTGTAGGTTCTTTTGTTGGAACAAGGATCAAGTAGTAGATATCTTCACCAAATCCTTAGATGGACCAAAGCTTCAAAGATTGAAATATATTCTTGGCATGAAGGAAATACCCTTCGAAACTTGAGGAGGAGAATGTTGAGAACGTTGTTTTTATATGTATAGATTAAGATATAAGTTCCAAAAGATGTAAATACTATTGGGAAATCTTCAAATACTTCATGGAGGCTCAAATGATTGATAATCTCCTTGTGTATTTATCCAATTTGAGTGTTCTAGTATATATGGGTAAAGCAGTTGTAAAAAGTTCTAATTGAGTAGAGAATAACAAGCTCTCCAAGCATGACTCATTTTTTGTGCATAAGCTTGTGAGAAGGTTAACTAGTTCTACGGGGTTCCACCTACTTCTAGCTATACTTTGGACGTCAATAGGCTCCAACATAAAGATCATTTTATATGTGAATTTCTACACCGTCCACCTTCAAGGCCACCTCAATCTATTCCAATTCAAGGTTTTTGTTTGGATTGTAATCCCAATCAACATAGTAGGTGTCAAATTTTTTTTGGTATTTTTGATAAGGATTTTTTATGGATTATTTACCAATGTAAAAGCCAAGAGCTTTGCTCTTGTAAGAAAATGGAGAGATCTAATTCCATGAATTTAAGATGGCTGAGCTTGACAATCAATCAATTAATCAATCATCAAAAAGTAAATCAAACTAGATCTTTATGTTTCCTAGATTATAGGAAAGTAAATTGATTCTCTTCAACAACATATCCTACCTTGATTTGAATTCAAAATCCACATGTAGAAGTCTTGGAACACTTCAAGAGTCTATATAAAGAATTCTAATCACTTGTACATTAGATTGAAGCAACATACATACACGTTAAATCATCATTGCATCTCTCCATTTCTTTGCACCATCTTATTCAAAAATAACACATTTGCAGAGGCTACACATCTCTCTCAAGAGCTTTAGATTATATGAGTAAGCATTTATTGGAAAGCTATTAGTCTCTAGATTAAGTGTACAAATTTCAAAAGCATTTGGTTCAATAAAATTTGCAAAATCTGAATTTTACTCTCTCGGGGTGTATCTCTGCATAGTCCTAAAAAATTGGGGGTGCCTCTGTTGAGTGTTATGTTCATTCCTGAAGCATATCTTGCTTATTAATTATCATCTTTTGCATTTTAGATACTAAACCCTATGTATAATATTAATCGAAAAGTAAGTTTGGGGATGGGAAGCGACTAAGGGCATCAACTACAACATTAGCTTTGCTAGGTTGATATTGAATCATAGGCTGAAAATTTTGTATGAATAAAAACCATTTAATGTGTCTATCGAAAATCAATGGTTGATTTAATAAATTCTTAATAGCATGTTGGTCTATTTTTATTATAACTCCAAAACCAAAAAGGTAATGTTTCCAAAATTTTAAAGCATGCACAACTAGATTTCCTATCATACGTACTATAATTCTTTTGAGAAGGTTTATATTTCCTAATTTCAAATGCAATAGGATGATCATTTTGCATTAATAAAACACCTATACCTAAACCATTCGCATTTGTAACTACATGGAAAGGTTGTGCAAAATCTTGTAATTGCAAAATAGGTGCATGAGAAAGTGCATATTTGAGTTTTTCAAAAGATTGTTGTTGTGTTGATCCCCATGCAAATATCAATTTTTTTTTCAATAATAATGTGAGTGGAAGTGCTAAATAAGAAAAACCTTTTACAAAATTTCTATAAAAACTAGCTAACCCTAGAGAAGAGCATACTTAATTCAGAGATTGAGGTACATGCCATTCTTCAATTACTTCATTTTTCATTGGATCTACATGAATGCCTTGACTAGAAACAATATGGCGTGAATACTCTAATTCATTTTAGAAGAAATAACTCTTTTTAGTATTGGCATAAATTTTATTTTTGCATGATAAATTAAAGCCAATTGCTAAATGATTTTCATGATCATTGTCCTTCTTACTATAGAAAAGTATATCAGCAAAGAAAGCAAGAACAAAAGATTAGTAATCAAGAAAAATGTTATTCATCATACGTGCAAATGTAGCAGGTGCATTAATGATTCCAAAAGGCATTACCATGAACTCAAAGTGACCAGTATGAGTTCTAAAGGTAGTCTTATAAATGTCATTATGTGTCATTTGTATCTGATGATAACCTGATTTAAGATCAATTTTGCTAAAGACACCAAAGGGAGAAGAACTAGGCCTGATAAGTCCTTTGTGGAGTAGATCCTCAAATCTATTAGCTATTTCTTTTTGATGTAAAGGTCCGTGCCTTTAAGCTGCTTTATGGAGAGGAGAAATACCAATAATTAAGTCTATACTATGGTCAAGAGATCCCCTAGAAGGTGGTAGTTTAGAAGGAAAATCAGCCATAAAAAAAATCTTTATAGGAAGCCATGAATGATTTATGTGCATTATGAAGTGTATGTGTATAATCAACTATGTTATTGAAAAAAACAATACGTGAATTTTAACCTTTCTTAAATGCACATTTTACTTGAGTATGACTAATTAATGGAAATGGTTGGAATTCATGCATTGAAGTCAAAGAAATATCTTGATTGTTAAACTTGAAACTAATTGTGTGTGTATGATAATCAATGCATGGATTATAATGATGACAAAAAGGCATGCCAAGTATAACATCATAGGACTGCAAAGGAGCAATTAAGAACATGCGTTCATCTACATATGAACCTATACAAATTTGAATGTTATGCACTTCACTTATAACATTATATCTATTCCCTTGAAATGCAACCTTAACTTTATACATAGAAGGAAGTGGACATAATTGAAGATCTTGCACTAGTTTATAAGAAATAAAATCATGTGAACTACCATCATCATGTAAAATATTAAAAACTTTATCGTTAATAGTACCTCACATGCATATGAAAGAATGAATAGAAATTTTGTTATCCAAGGTACTTAGATCCTTTTCCAATGCTTCTTTGGTCCAATCAGGTTGATTGTCTTCATGAAGCACCTCCATGTTGTGTACTTGAGCTCCGATAGGTTTCATGTCATTAGTTTGGAACCTATGTTTAGCTTTAGTATGACCAAACTTACCACAATGCTAGCAAGTGATATGGAGTCGTTTTTGTTCAGCATCCATCATCGTAGTTTGAAGGGTTGGAGGTTTTGGTAGGGTGTAAGGGTGTTTACTTGTGTAGTGGTGAGAAATTGGATTGAGGATGTCATTGAGAAGTAGGTGGGTGCTGAGAAGTAGGAGAAGAAAAAGTAGTGAAAGGATGCTTGAAGGGAAAATTAGGCTTGATTAGCCGTTGTCGTTGACACGTTTGTTGTAAGCGAATGGACTTTGTAATGGATTAAAACTCCTTCTCAGCAGCATGTGCAAAAGACATAGCTTCATAGAGGGTCGTGGGATGTAGTGTGTTGAGCTTGGCTTGGATTCCCATCTCCAAACCATCTTCATACTTCCATTGCAACGTATCTTCAGGGATCATTTCAAGCAAACAAATAATTATTAGTCATTGCCACTACAAGAGATCGATGGTATACCGAGGTTTTTACCGAGGAAAATGAACGCGGCTTTGTTTGCCGCGACGCCGGTGTAAAGGTCGGTGTGCACGTCGGTACCAAAACATCGGTATAAGCGTCGGTATAAGCGTCAGTATATGCGTCGGTATACGCATCGGTAATATTGGCGCCCATATCGAGGACTCTACTGGGCATACCGTCGTCTATACCGTCGCCTGGGTGTACCGACGCTTATTCCGATGACATTACTGGGAGTACCGTCACGTATACCGGTGACCATATTTGCAAAATTTTTTTTGGGCAGAGTGTTTTGTTTTTTGCTACAACAACATTACCATGATGTTGCTTAACAAAAGACAATACACTCTGCCCAAAAAAACCGAGTACATGTGATGTGTACTCTAATGACAACCGAAATATGATTTCATGAAACAGAGTATTATTGGACACAAAAGAGATAATCAGAATGAACCATGAACCATGTACAAAAGAAGTTATATATTTCAATAATGAAGCATGTACAAGAGTGTGGCAAACCACTATCATATATGACACTTTTACAAAATGTGGCAAAGCAATGTATTGCCATATGAAAATCAAATACAAAATATTGGTCTTCCACTGCCATACACATGCAAAGAACGTTCCATATCAACTGTCCTGCAACAAAGAACATTAATGGAATGAGATAAATTCACATGAAAATTACAAACAACAAGTAAAAACCAAGTTTATAAATTAATTACCTCATCGCAAATGCTCCCATGAAACTACCGCATCGCGTCCCTCCAAGTCCTGCAATAGTGTAGTCAACCCATGACTATATCCGTACGACTCCTCCGTTCGTATTGGAGGACGACCCATTGCCAGCTCCTGAAACAAATATAAAAAGATTAGAGAAACATACATGAGAAATTTAACACAAATAAATTCAATAAATGAAATGGTACTTACAAACTCATGACACATCGTGTCATATCCGCCGCTGCCCAATTGTGACGGTCCAATCATATCTAAACGTGTGGCTGCGGCATTTCGCTGCTGGCGATATCGATCAGGAGTCTGCTGCTGCTCGTCACGAATCATGTCCCACTCCTCAGCATATAACCATACAGGCTTTGATAAGCCTTCTCTGAAAGCATCACGAGCCTCGAATCGTCGATGGGACATGACCTCACGTGCGGTGTGTAGAATCCACTTTGAACTGACAATAGACTGTCCATCGATTGGTCCGAACTCGTGGTAAATCGTCTGTGTGATATAATTCTTCGGATCTTTATCCTGTTCACTCCATTTCAACATGATGGAGTGTCCAAACTGGATGGAGCAAAGCTGTCATATGCGTGCACACATTGCTTTGCTAGCCGCATCCATCACCGGAGCTCCATCTCGGATACTATACACCTTGGAGTCATCATGGTCATGAGCACCCCAAGGTGTACGTGGTGTTTGACGTGGTGTACTGCGTGGCATACAGCGTGGCGTACCTACATCTGAGGTACTCGTCCTAGGAGTAGAAGCGGGCGACATAACATTCGTCGCACTGCCTCCATAACAACCGCCTCCTCCGCCTCCGGACCTACCTGTAGATCCACTCCCAGAACCTCCTGCTCCAGAGCGTGACCTCCATCTACGAGACAGGCCAGAACCTGTATCGTGCTGAGGTGTCAAACGCACATGTCTACTAGTAGACCCAATAGGAGATGGCTGCAAAGATGGTCGTGGTGGAGTCACAAAGCTAGGAGACATACCTCCTACGAGAGTAGCAACATCCGCAGGAGTGACAATGGCAGGAGTGACACTGGCGGGAGTGACACCGGCGGGAGTGAGGCCAGTGGGAGTGAGGCCAACAGGAGTAAGGCCGCCAGGAGTGAGGCCGGGAGGAGTGCTACCACGAGCGATCCAATACTGTGATGCAGCGGCCATATACGTATGAGGAACCTGAGAGATGAACTCCAAAAATTGCTCCTCTGTCATGGAATGTGGAGTGACTGGAGGACTCTCTCCCATCGTGCTCTGTAATAAAAGAACTCAAATAATTAGCATGCGATAAGAAAAGTAATATAGAGAATAAACAAAAAAAAAACAAAAATTAGTACGTACAAGTGTTTTATTCAAAAGTCCTCTATTCTAGCATCCTCTTGAAGATCTGATGCATCGAGAATATCCATAGCTACACCTAGACGTATGGACCGAGGCTCACTAGCAAACTCTGGCCACTTAGTATCTATGTGCTTCCAAGCATCAGAGTCAGCTGGCACTCGCATTACATTATCTGTAGACCTGCTCTTTGTATGCCATGACATTAACTCAGCTATAGATTTGCATCTAAACATGTTCTTAATTCGTGGAATGATAGGAAAGTGGCAAAGAACCTTTGCAGGGATTGCTTCGCCTACAACGTCTTCTCTAAATCTATTTGCTCCACACTTTGGACATACGTGGAGATGCTCATACTCATTCCGAAAGAGAATGCAATCATTCGGACAAGCATGAATTTTAGTATAATCCATTCCAATGGACTGTAAAAGTTTTTTCGCATCTCCACGTGTTGGAGGCATGTCATTGCCCTCTGGGAAAAATTGATCTTTAAGAAGCCTGCAATAAGCAATTAAAATGATATTAGTAAATGAAGTTATTGTGATACAACAATGAAAGACAATTTGTTCTCCACTTACCTGAACAATTCAGTGACACTACTATCTGACCATCCATAAATGGATTTCAGATTAAGCATCGCGAGTGAAGCACATAGTACATATATCTTTGCTCCATTGTAAAGTGGTAAACGAGCTAATCTTCGTATGTTTTCATATTCTTCATCAATTTCTGATCGTGGAATTTTTGTTGTGTCCATGAAACTCTCGACACCTTCTTCACCATCATGATCTTCGTCCAACTCATAAAATGCTTCAAGCATCTCTTCCATATGTTCATTCTGTGTAATATTATTAGTGCTTGCTTGTATGTCTAAGTCCTTTTTTGCTCTCTTTTGTCCACGAGAGGTTACCGGTGCAATGTCGTTTGGGTCCATCTGATCACCTGGGGGACCATGCGAATGATAGCATAGGTTTTCAAGTCGACTCCTATCAAAGGATCCATACTCTCTAACATGTGCAATACAAATCCATCGTTTTCCATAAATTTGATACTTGCACTGTGTGCAAGGACATGCCATTCTCTCTTTAGGGTCCAAAGAAGCCATCTGCTACAATATGGACATTTTAGAACATTTGTTTTTTTATTAAACCTAAAAATCTAACTCTTAAAGACTTAAATATGAAATACTAAACCTAAATACTTAAATACCTAAAAAAACTTAAAACCCTAATTTTAAAACCCTAATCTATATAGCTATCCTATTTTATCTATATATTCGGATTTTTTCTTGATTGATCCTATTTTATATATATAGATTTATTTATTTATTCAGATTTTTTTCCTCTTAATTGAGTTATATGTATGCCTAAACCCTAAAACCCTAATTTTAAAGATCTAGTCCTAAATTATGTATATTTCTATACACATGTGTATATACATGTATATATGTATTATATGTGTATGTGTATGTGTGTATATATGTTATGTAGGTGTTAAAACCCTAAAACCCTAATCCAAATGACCTAGACCTAAAACATGTATATATATGTACGCATGTGTATATATATGTGTATATGTATATATATGTGCATATAGATAGGTGTATAAGTATGTGTGTTTGTGTATTGTATATATATTCACTCTATTTAAAATGATTAAATTTAAACCTATTTTTATATATTTAATCATATATATTTGATTTATTTATTTATATATATTTAATTAAATTATTTAAAACACTAGTTCTTTTTATATTTATTTATGTATATAATTATCTTATTATATATATATATATTTATTTATATATTCAGATTTTTTCCTTACGGAATCCTATTTTTATATATTTAATTTTATATATTTAATTATATATATTTAATTAATTATTTAAAACACTAGTTCCTTTTATATTTATTTAGGTATATAATTATCTTATTTTTATATATATATTTATTTATATATTCAGATTTTTTCCTTACGGAATCCTATTTTTATATATTTAATTTTATATATTTAATTATATATATTTAATTAAAACCCTAATCATAAAATTCTAGATCTAAAATATGTATATTTTTGTATGCATGTGTATCTACAGGTATATATGTATTATATGTGTATGTGTATGTGTGTATATATGTTATGTAGGTGTTAAAACCCTAAAACCCTAATCTTAAAGATTTAGACTTAACTCTGAAATACTAAAACCTAAATACTTAACCACCAATAAAAATCTAAACCCCTAATCCTAAAACCCTAAATTCAGATTTTTTTTCTTATTTTTCTCTCTATTTTTTCTTAATATAAATATAATTGAGTTATATGTATGTCTAAACCCTAAAACCCTAATCTTAAAGATCTAGACCTAAAATATGTATATTTCTATATACATGTGTATATACATGTATATATGTATTATATGTGCATATGTATGTGTGCATATATGTTATGTAGGTGTTAAAACCCTAAAACCCTAATCTTAAAGATTTAAATCTAAAATATGTATATTTTTGTATGCATGTGTATCTACATGTATGTATGTATTATATGTATATGTGTGTTTGTGTATATATGTTATCTACGTATTAAAACCCTAAAACCCTAATCAGAAAGACTTAGACTTAAATATGAAATACTAAAACCTAAATACTTAAACACCTATAAAAATCTAAACCCCTAATCCTAAAACCCTAATCATATTATATATATATATTTATTTATATATTCAGATTTTTTTCTTATTTTTCTCTATATTTTTTCTTAATATAAATATAATTGAGTGATATGTATGCCTAAACCCTAAAACCCTAATCTTAAATATCTAGACCTAAAATATGTATATTTCTGTATACATGTGTATATACATGTATATATATATATTATATGTTTATGTGTATGTATGTGTAAATAGCGTAAAAACCCTAATCCTATTTTTATATATTTGATGTAAAAAAGAAACTTCAAAATAAAAATAGGATTATATATGTGTATGTATGCATGTGTGTATATATGTGTGATGCATGTGTACATGTGTGCGTGTGTATGTATGCATGTGTATACATGTGTGTGTATGTGTATGTGTGTGTATGTAGGCATGCATGTGTGTGTACGTGTGTGTATGCATGCATGTGTGTGTATGTGTGTGTATGTGTATGCATGTGTATACATGTGTGTGTATGTGTATGTGTGTGTATGTATACATGCATGTGTGTATATGTGTGTATGTATGCATGTGTGTATATGTGTGTATGCCAATATGTGTGTGTATGTATGCATGTGCATACATGTGTCAATATTTCTTATTGATGCTTAAAAGTACATACTAGATTTTATTGAACTAATTACATGCCTATAAGGTCTATTTGAATTTTGAAAATTTAAAGGGCTGGTCTTGTGCTACTTGACTAGACCAAACTTTATCACTTGGCAACTCACTTTTCTACCTCCTGCAAGCTTCTCCAAGTTCTCTAAATGGTATTTGAGCTAGATCTAGATGGGTGATGTATTTCAATATATTTCTTTGAAAACTCTTCAACCAAGATGCCAACAATAATATGGAGAAAGGTGACTCTTATGAATGTAATACTACATGTGCTCTTTATGTAGATAAGATATACACGAAGCACAAAGGCAAGAAGAAGGAAGATGATGAAGAAGAGACTTCTCAAGCCAACTATGCAAGCAAGAGCAATGGGAAAGGGAAGAAGAAAGGAGAAAAGCATGACAAATCAAAAGCTCAAAATGTCCAACATTGTGCCATTTGTGAGAAGACCAACCACACCAATAAAAATTGTTGGTTCAATGGAAGGACTCAGATAGGAAGTGGAAAAGGTGGATTTGGAAACACTAGGGGTAGAGGTGGACACAACTTCAACAACAACAATAGAAGCCACAATAGAAGGGACTTCAATAATTGTTCAAAAGATCAAGCACATGAAGACACATTGCTGCTAATGAATCTGAGGCACAAAGAAGGTGAATAAGATGATCATTTGTTCTACATAGATTCAGGATGTTCAAACCATAGACCATATGTAGGTCAAATAGTTGAAAACGGATTGCAAATTAGGGTCACCCAACATGGAGCTTTTATGCAATATCCATGTCAAGGCTTCAGGAAGATAGCCAAAGGTGAGAAGCATGGAAGACTCTTTACTTTTGAAGCAGGAGAAACCAAGAACATAGCTATATTCAACTTTGGGTCTCAAACCCTAAGTGAGCTTCAAGTGTGGCATAAGAGACTTGCTCATGTGAATGAATGAGCCTTGAAATTAGGGGAGAAAATGAACCCTGCAAGGACCTTGTAAGGATTCCTTATTTTTAGGGATTAAGCTTATGCACAAAGAGAGAGGGAAAATCCACTTTCCCAATCATCAAATCCGTGCATCCATGTGAATAAAAAAATGAATTTTCAAAAAAAGTATCTTTTTCAGCTATTTTTTATTCAAAATGGCCCATACTTCTATGCACATCAGAAGTAACCTTTTAGAATATCTTTTATAAAAGAACTTTTAAATAACACACTTTTGAATAATTCTCCAAAATTTAAGTGCCACATCATCAAATTAGCAACTTTGGTTGCCCAAAAACACGAGTTTTTGAAAAGAAACCTATTCTCACTCTTAAGCACTAGAAAAAGTCATTTTGACCCATCTAGATACCAAAACACACTTTTTTCTTGTAATACAACTACTATACAAACCATTCTAGCCATCTCTGTGCTTCTTTCTATTTGGTGCTGGTGTTTTGGAACATCATGGTGCTAACATGTATTATGAATATGACACTAGCAACAACAGGTGCTCCTCATTCCATGAGTGTACATGTTCGTCTTCCAACAAACTTATTGTATAGGTCATTTGTTGAAGATGCTTGTGCTTCATCAACAATAGAGAATCAATTTAAGTTTTTGAATTCTTGTTTGAGCAACAAACATGTGCTTATGATTTAGGAGTCACAAACATGAAATCACATCAAGACCCAAGTGATTAAAGATTTTGCAAGAAACTTAGAAGATATTATTACTCCTAGGGAGGTACATATGGTATGTGATGAACTACGTGTTAGTACTAGAGCATACAATTTGTTGTATAATCTTTTGAAGTAGACACTACAAAATAAAGGTATTTTGCAAAGATTTTTTCCATGCCCCTACAAGGTATCTCTAAAGAAGAAGATGACCAATGAGGATGTAGCTAATACTCTTAGCCATTACTTGCATATAGAATATGTTATGCCTACATCCATTCATTATTCTACTACATGGAAGAAAGAGTTGAAAAATTCATCTAGAAAGGGATTCCTCTTCACAAAGTACAACAACACATTTGTCAATGTTGTTGGGAAAGATGGATGGATGCTCCAAGAGATTGAGTAGGTACTGCTAAGCCTACTTTGTACTAGCCCTCTTTTGCTTCAGAGTTGATAACTAGACCTCCTTAGCTTTCCAAGGACACCATAAAATGTCCTATGTACTTTGGAAATGATGTGTGTAATGATTGAATCAAAACAGATAACTTTGGAAGTCACAAACTCAAGAAAACCTTCTATTTATGTCTTGACACCTGCTGGGTATTTTGCTCAGTATGACCAGCACAGTAGGAATTGGAAAAACTCCTTTTAGGGGTATCTAATTAGCTTAGTAAGCTACCCATTCCAAGTGGAATGATGTAAAATGATAAACTATGCTAAGAGAAATCAATTTAGCAAGTTAAGCTATACCCTCGACTTTTTAGGACTGTAGAAGAAAATGACCAGAGATCACCTCGACGCGGATTTCTCCAAAATGGGTGATTAAAATGTCTTCAAACTTTGATAGCATGTAGATTACTTCAGGCTGAATCCCACAAGCATTGAATCACTGAATTTGGTGAAGACTTGACCGAGATATGCCCTTCACAAGTTGACACACTTTTGAGTAGACTAACAGAGAACTCAGAGATGGACAATGTGAATGTATGTATTAATGAACATTTGTATACAACTCCATTGGCATGAATATCATTTCCAAATGGTGTAGAGAGGTGTGGGATAGAGTGTAGACCTCACACACACTCAAAACTCAGTAATGCTAGGCTCGAGAGTGCTCTATCTTCCCCGCGACTTTTCATGTCCATTTTTATAGGAATGAGTAAAAAATTTGAATTCAAATTCAAAATTTTGGCTCCCTATGATCAAGCTCCTAAATGCTTGGAGATAGTTTTTCAATCAAACAACTAATTTTTCCACGAATCCTTTTGGTAGGTGATTACAAGAGATTCCAAGTCAATTTGACTTTTACAATGAGGTTATGTGGTAATTAACCACTAGCATATGTTCCTATGCTTCTTCATGTAATGCATCCTTTGAGCCAAATGTGTAGGCTTGTAATTTACACCAACAGCTCCCCCTCAAGCCAAACATTTTGGCTTAAGTCTTCATCTTCAATCTTCAAGTATATCTTGCAATCCAATCATGGATTTGAACCTGCAAAGTTTGGTTCCATCCAAAGCTTTAGTCAACAAATCTGCACATTGCATGTTGGTTGATACATAGGCTAGTTGAATGTCCTTGCTTATCAATTTCTCTCTCACATAATGGTAATGAACCTCTATGTGTTTGGTCCTCGCATGATAAATAGGATTAGCTGCAAGGTGAAGAGAACTTGTATTATCTCCAAAGATAATTGGTGACCTAGTATATAATCCCAATTCTGTATACAAAAGCTTAATCCATATAGCTTCTTGTGTGGCATTAGCCAGCCCTCTATACTCTGCCTCTGTGGAAGACAAAGCAACAGTAGGTTGCTTCTTTGAAGACCATGAAATTGGTTTGTCACCTGCAAAAGAAATATATCCAGAAGTGCTCCTCCTATCATCCTTGCATCCTGCCCAATCTGCATCTGAATAAATTTTGATATCAATATCTGAAGTGTAAGGGAAATACAGACCATGGTTCTTTGTACCCTTGAGATACTTCAGGATTCTCTTGGTAGCCTCTAAGTGAGGTATCCTTGGCTTATGCATAAATTGACTTAGCACACTAACTCCGTATGCAATATCTATCCTTGTTAAGGTAGCATAGTTCAAACTACCCACCATACTTTGATAACCTGTAATGTCATTGACTTCATCACCTTCATGGGCACTTAGTTTTAGGTTTACCTCCATTGGAGTGCTTGCTACTTTGGCATCCTGCAAGTGAAACTTCTTCAACATGTCCTATATATACTTTTTCTGAGTAATATATATCCCTGAATTAGTGTAGACTAATTCAAGTCCCAAAAAATATTTTAATAGACCAAGATCATTGATCTTGAACTCCTTCATCATTTGACTTTTGATATATCTGATTCCATTGACATCATTACCTATAATGATGATGTCATCAACATAAACACAAAGGTATATTACCTCTGAATTACTTCTCTTGATGAACAGAGAAGTATCTGCCTTGCTCATGATAAATCCTTGGTCTTGGAGATATGTAGTTAACCTGTAATTCCATGCCCTAGGTGCCTGCTTCAATCCATATAAAGCCTTTTTCAATTTGCAAACATATGTTACCTTAATAGGGTCCTCATAGCCAGGAGGTTGTGACATGTATACCTCCTCTGAAATCCATCCATTCAAGAAAGCATTCTTGACATCCAATTGGTACATATTCCAATTTTTTGATGCAGCCATACTTACCAACACTCTGATTGTTGGCATCTTGGCCACAGATGAGAATGTCTCCTCATAGTCAATGCCTTGGGTTTGTGCAAAACCCTTGGCTACCAAATTGGCTTTGTACCTATTGATTGTGCCATCAGAATTTCTTTTAAGCTTATAGATCCATCTGGATCCTATTACCTTCATTGAGTCCTTCTTAGGTACTAACTCCCATTTGTCACTTTCTTTGAGTGCTTCAATCTCCTCATCCATAGCTTCTTTCCATTCTGATTTGGTAAATGGCAAGATAAACAGAATGTTTAGTAACAAGAGATGTATCATACCCATATCTGATAGGTTTCTTGCTTTCTCTTTGTGATCTTCTAAATGGTTGAGTTGAAGATTCAGGTATGTCTTCAAGCTTCTTCATCTTCATTTTGCCTTTGGACTTCCATGCTTTGAATTCTTCAAGGTTGATAGTGTCTTCATCATCTGAACTTGAGGCTTCATTCTGAGTAGGTTCCTCCTTTGTAAGACTTGGAAATTCCTCTTCCGAATCATAGGGTAATTTGACCTTCCTGCATTCATTCTCATACCAAGAATCATTTTCATCAAAGACAACATCTCTGCTTACCATGAATCCCTTATTGATGGAATTAGAAAACCTATAACGTTTTTGATTTAAATCATACCCAATAAAGATGCATTTTTCAGCCTTTGGGTCTAGCTTACCTCTTATCTGAGAAGGAATGTGTACAAATGCTACACATCCAAATATTTTGCAATTGTCAAGTGAGGGTCTCTTACCATGCCATGCTTCATAGGGTGTCATGCCATCGAGAGACTTAGATGGTAACCTGTTTATGAGGTAAGTGGCAATGGAAACACTCTCTGCCCATAGATAGTTAGGTAACTTTTTCTCATTAAGCATAGATCTAGCTGTCTCAATAATTAACCTATTTCTTCTCTCAGCTGCCCCATTCTGTTCAGGAGAATACCTTGTGGTTATCTATCTTTTGATGCCTCTGTCCTGCAAGAAGTTTTCAAATTCATTGGAGAAGTACTCACCTCCTCCATCTGACCTTAGCCTCTTCAAATTCCTTCCTGTCTGCTTTTCAACTAATGCAAGATATTTTTTAAAGCAAATAAATACCTCATCCTTGTGCTTCATAAAGTACAATACAGTCCATCTGCTATAATCATCAATGAAAGATACATAGTACCTTGAACCTGAGACTGAGGGGTCTTTGCTTGGTCCCCATACATCTGTGTGGACAAGCTCTAGGTAGTCTTCATGCATGTATCCTTTCCTTGAGAAGGGTAACCTGTGAGACTTCCCAAATTGACAAGCACCACACTTATAAATCATATGTTGCTTAGATACATTAGGTATCCCAAGCACACATTGGTCCCTGCACATTTGTTTCAAGGTTCTTTCTCCTATGTGTCCTAACCTTTTGTGCCAAATCTCAAGCTCTGAAAGTGTCTGATCTTTATAACTGTATAGTGCAATGTTCTTTGTATCTTCTAACTCAAAAGTGAAAATTCTACCTGATTTTTCTCCTTTAGCAATCCTCTTGAACCCATATCTTGGATCCTCCACATATGCTCCATATTGGTTGAATCTGACCTGCAAACCTTTCTCCACAATCTGACCAACACTCATCAAATTTTTTGTAATGGTTGGTACATAGAGTACCCTGCTCAACAAATTCTGATTTCCATCACAAGTCTTAACATTTCCAACTTTAACTACAGAATGCTTTGTATCATCACCTGTTTGGACGTGATGCTTACCTTTTGGTTCCTCAAGATCAAAGAGTAATGCTACATTGCTAGCCACATGATTTGAACATCCTGAGTCAATGTAGAATAGGTGGTCATCATTTGTACCTGATTTTGAAGTCATGTTCATGATTAGAAGAGAGTCGTCCTGCTCCTCTGTGTAGTTGTTGTAATCCTTCTTGGATTTGAATCCTCCTTGGTAGTTGCCATTGTAATTATTGTTGTAGTTGTTGTTGTAGTTATTGTTGTAGCCCTGGTGATGGTTGAATCTACCTCTTGACTGTGAGTAGCCACCTCTTTGATATCCTCTTCCTCTTCGATTCTTGTAATTCCTGAAACACTCGTCTGTAGTATGATTTGATAGACCACAAATGTTGCATGGTGAGGATTTATAAGATCTCCCCCTACCTTGCTTACCTCCTCTGCCCCTTCCTCTTGAAGATCTACCTCTCCCTGCATAGTTGGCTCGAGAAGTAGAGCTTTCATCTTCCACCTTCTTGCTTTTGCCTTTATCTTTAGACTTCTTATCAGTGTATAGGGCAGAAGAGTTATTACCTTTGGATGTGTCTCTATTTTTGTTGAGCTTTGCTCCATGAGTAAATAATTGTCCCATGAGAGTTATAAGATCTGGAGTGTGCATGTCCATGTAAAGATCCATAGCTGTGGTGAAGCTTTCCCATTTGTCATCAGCCTTAATCCCATTGATCACTTGCCTTACAATCTGTTCTTCTTCAATCTCTTCTCCTATGCTTGCTAACTGATCTGCTACATCTTTAATCTTGGTCACAAATTCTGAAACAGCTTGCTTAGGTTGCTTCCTCAATGTTGTGAATTCAATCCACAACTGATTTTTCCTAGCCCTTGTGTTGGAGGAAAATATGATGACAAGGTTTCCCAAGTCTCTTTGGATGTCTTAAAATTTCTAATATGTGGCAAAAGAAAATCAGATATAGAGTTGAGTAAATAAGACCTTGCCAATGCATCCTTAGCACACCATGTGTTGAGCCTTTCATGTTCTTCCTTGGTTGGTAATCCTCTTGTTTTGAATGAGGGCAATTCCTCATCTCTTGAGATGTATCCATAGAGACTCCTTCCTTGTAGGTAGGTATTCATCCTTAGAGACCATGCTTGATAGTTGTTCTTGTACAACTTATCAATGAATGAAGGAAAACCATCTCTTTTATAGCTTGACCTCCTTATCTTTCCAATGACACCATAAAATGTCCTATGTACTTTGGAAATGATGTGTGTAATGATTGAATCAAAACAGATAACTTTGGAAGTCACAAACTCAAGAAAACCTTCTATTTATGTCTTGACACTTGCTGGGTATTTTGCTCAGTATGACCAACACAGTAGGAATTGGAAAAATTCCTTTTAGGGGTATCTAATTAGCTTAGTAAGGTACATATTCCAAGTGGAATGATGTAAAATGATAAACTATGCTAAGAGAAATCAATTTAGCAAGTTAAGCTATACCCCCGACTTTTTAGGACTCTAGCAGAAAATGATCAGAGATCACCTCGACGCGGATTTCTCCAAAATGGCTGACTATAATGTCTTCAAGCCTTGGCAGCATGTAGATTACTTCAAGCGGAATCCAACAAGCTTTGAATCACTGAATTTGGTGAAGAATTGACTGAGATATGCCCTTCACAAGTTGGCAGACTTTTGAGTAGACTAACAGAGAACTCAGAGATGGACAATGTGAATGTATGTATTAATGAACATTTGTATACAACTCCATTGGCATGAATATCATTGCCAAATGGTGTAGAGAGGTGTGGGATAGAGTGTAGACCTCACACACAGACATTCAAAAATCAGTAATGCTAGGCTCGGGAGTGCTCTATCTTCCCCGCGACTTTTCATGTCCATTTTTATAGGAATGAGTAAAAAATTTGAATTCAAATTCAAACTTTTGGCTCCCTATGATCAAGCTCCTAAATGCTTGGAGATATTTTTTCAATCAAACAACTAAGTTTTCCACGAATCCTTTTGGTAGGTGAATACAAGAGATTCCAAGTCAATTTGACTTTTACAATGAGGTAAAGTGGTAATTAACCACTAGCATATGTTCCTATGCTTCTTCATGTATGTATAGACTTCAATGCATCCTTTGAGCCAAATGTGTAGGCTTGTAATTTACACCAACAAATTTGGAGAGGCTTCAAAGGGAAATGGTTCAATTTTGCAAACATACAATTCAAGGTGTATCCATTGCTATGATAATGACATTCATGTTATTTTTATTAATATAATGTTTGTTATTTGATGTATATTTTGGTTCCAAACTCAAGTTTATATTGAAGATAGATGAATGTCAAATCATAAAGGGATGAGTAATGGAGAGACTTAGTGTGACACTCATGAATGAAGCTATGGCCCATGCCGTTATTGATGAAAGTGAAACCTCTACCCATCACTTTACATATAGTGCTCAATCCAAGAAAGCTAAATGGTGGTTAGGTGCTATTGAAGTACCTAAAGAATCCAATGATGTTCTTTCATGGATTTCTAGTCAGACCCCATGGATCACAGAGCTGATAACTTCTCAAATTCATGGTGCAAAAATCAATTTAGAAGGCCTAGGGATTTTGAGGTAGAGTGGCACTTGGATGGAGACTTAAAGACTATCAAATGCATGTTAGGGTGCAAACAAGGTGCATCTTCTCTCTTTCCTTGTCCATAGTGCACATGAGGTTATAACCTGAGAAAGAGAAGGCTATCCCATGTAAGGTACACCTAATTTTGAGATTTCATATAAGGATTGGAATCCCATTATGGCATTTCCTTTAGTTAATATTCACTTTTGCAACTTGCATGCCTTCATGAGAATTTTTGATAGACTAGCTGCATATAGAATATGCATTTGCCATGAGCCAGTTGATAAATCTGTACAAGCTACAAAGAAATTGGAGGAAATCCTTAATTCAATTGGTTGTCATGGTGGAAACATAACCCTAGTTGTTAAGAAATTTGGGGAATCTCAAGATAATTTACAACAAGTGTCAATGACACAGAATAAATACATTTTTTTAAACAAGGTACTAGCACTCAAAATAATGAACATTATGAATTGTGCAAAGACCTATGCACGATTACAACAAACAATGATTCTCAAGTTGATCTTTGTAATAAGAGAAAGAGGGTTTGGTCATGCTTAGATAAGTTGGTAGACTTAATGGGTCTCACTAGCTCTAGTGATATTCAACATCAATTATTTCAAGAGACATTAGTGGACTTCATATGTTTAATTGGTTTCATCGCACTACATTCTCAAGAAAGTTTGTTGAGGAACAAGATCGGGGGTCACATTTGGAAAAATTTGCAAGAAAGTTACAACACGACATTGCTATTGAGAAATGGAAGTCATCATTAGGACCTCTATGTCATGCTCAGTGGTGTGCTAAAAGAATACGAGAGGGTTCCACTTGGAAGTAAAGTGAATTCATGATATTTCATTATGTGGTCAATAATAAGATTAATATAATCTTGGTTTCAATGTGTTATTCTTTGTATTATTATATTCTATATATTTCTAAACTAAATTTGTCTACCAAGAAATTTACCACAAGTAGGGATGTTGTGTTTGAAGGACACAGGTCATGGTATGATGAAGACAAATAGAAGTTAAACCTACCATATGATTTTGATTCTAATTTCCATGCATTAGGTAGCATGAATGATACACAGGTCTAGGATCCAAGAAGTGATACATATGATGACCAAGATGAAAGGAAAAAGGATTACAAGCTATGGAAGTGAAGAGGAAAGGCTAAGATGCAAGAATGTGGAGAATGCTCCATGCATACTCCTAGAAGGTCAACAAGGGAGTAAAGACAACCAAAAAGTTATAGATCTGATTCTACATTTGTTACAAAGCATTCAATTTACTTGGAAAAAGAGTTGATTTTAGAAGGACCTTCAACCTATGAAGAAGCAAAAGGTAACCCTAATTGGGAGAAGGCTATGAAAGAAAGGGATAACAACATTAAAAGAAATGGATACTTGGGAGTTGGTTCAAATGCAAACTAAAGAGAATATAATAGGTTGCAAATGGATCTATAAGGTAAAAAGAAATTCAAATGGATCAATTTTTAGTTACAAAGCCATACTATTTGCCAAAGGGTATGCTCAAACTCATGGTATAGACTATGAGGAGGCCTTCTCAACAGTTGCAAAGATGACTACAATCAGGACACTGGTAAGTGTAGGGGCTCTAAGAAATTGGAAACTACTTCAAATAGATGTGAAGAATGCGTTCTTCAATGGATGAATAAGTGAAGAGGTATACATGTCACAACCTCTAGGATTTGAAAACCTTATTATACATCTTATGTATGTAGACTCAAAAAGGCATTGTATGGATTGAAACAAGCTCCTAGAGCTCAAAATTTCAGATTGCTAATGTAGATGTCATAATTGTGATAGAAGATGACTTGAATGTCATAAAAGGGATCAAAATGCATATACAGTAGGTGTTCAAAATCAGTAATTTAGATGTGGTTCACATTCTTCCCATGTATACAATTCATATACAGAGATGACGAAATATACTTGACTCAAAGGAGATACAAAAAAAAAATTGAGGATCTAATAAAGTTCAAAATGGAGAAAACTTAACCTACAAGTACACCTTTAGAGATGAATCATAAAATATTATTTATGAAGGTTAGAAAATTGAAGACATTAGAGAGTATCAAGGCTTGGAAGGTAGCTTGATATATGCTACTCATACAAGGGTAGATATCTCATATAGTGTAGGAGTGCTAAGACAATTCATACACTTAGCAAGAAGACCACACATGGATGTAGCGAAGAGAGTACTTAAGTACCTCAAGGGAACAATCAATGAAGGTATATTCTATCCTTACTGTTCAAATTTGGATGTCAAAATCTATTCAAATGTAGAATGGGCAGGAGCTAAGGATGATAGAAGAAGTACCTCTTGTTACTTAGCATTCACAAGTTCAAAGCTAGTGTCATGGAGTTGCAAGAAGGAACCAAAAATTGCTTTATGATTAACTGAAGCAAAATATAAATATTTGACCATGGGAACTCAAGGGGCAATATGGTTAAGATCGTTGTACTCAAATTTGGGACTTGTGAGTTCCAAACCACACATATTTGGAGATAATGTATGTTCCATGCATCTAGCACCAAACCCTATTTTCCACGCAAGAACCAAACACATAGAGGTTTATTACCACTTAATAAGAGAGAAGATCATGGAAAAAGAGATTGATATTTCTTTTCTTCCAATTGAAAAGCAAGTACCTCATATGATGACAAAGGCACTTGATGGAATAAAGCTTTGTAGATTTAAATCAATGGCAGGTATTCAACCTATTAGAGAATGAAGACTCAAACATACTTTATCTTGAGGGGGAGCTATTGGAACAATGCTTGAAGAGGATTAGCTCTACATAAAAAATTCATCATTTGAATTGTGTCAAAGTTTCCCATTGAAGAGCTTTTTATTCGTGCTCATTTGTTTTGATATTTTTCATAAAGAATTTTTATGGATCATTTACCAATGCAAAAGTCTAGTTATTTACAATTGTAAATGGAGAAAAGTAGAGCTCAAATTCCACGAATTTGAGGTGGGTGAGCTTGAGAATCAATCAATCAATGAATCACCAAAAAGTAGATCAGATTTGATCTTCAGTTTTCCTAGATTGTAGGGAAGTGAATTGTATCTCTTCAACAACTTATCACACCTTGATTCAAATTCAAAATCCACTTGTAAAATTTATGGAAGACTTCAAGGACCTATATAAAGACTTCAAATAACTTGTACATTAAATTGAAGCAATATACATACACTTTGGGTGATCATTGTGTTGCTCCTTCATTTCTCTACAGCATCTTCTTCAACAACAATGCACTTGCAAAGGCTATTGCTCTCTCTTTCAAGCTTCAAATTATATGGAAAAGCATTGATTGGAAAGATATTATGTCTAGGTTATGTGTACAAAGTTTCAGAGCATTTGGTTTAGTATAGTTTTAGAAATCTGAATTTTACTCGCTCAAGATCTATCTCTACACAATCCTAAAAAATACGTGGTACCTGTATTGAGTGTTAAGTTCATTCCACAAGCATGTCTTGGTTATTACTTGTACTCTTCTACATTTTAGATACTCAAATCTATCTATACCTATCTGTTTTGTATCAAATTTTTATTCTTGATGCTCCAAAGTACATATTGGATTTTACTACACCAATCACATGCCTATAGGGTCTGTTTGACTCTCTAAAAGTGCAAGGCCTAGTCTTGTGTTGGTTGGATGGACCCAACTTCATCACTTGGGAACTCACTTTTCTATCTCCTGCAAGCTTCTCTAAGTTCTCTCAATAGGCATAATGCAAGGTTCTAAGGTAAGTATAACTATAGTAGTTTCTATAAAGACTGTTGCTCAAGGACAAGCTTTATTGTATCCTAACCTAGTAGGGCAAGAGATGGAATTAGATTCTAGTGAGTCAAGTTGTAAGGGATTGAACTCACAACCTCTTGGTTAGGAATGTGATGGGCTAACCACTTGCCCCAAAAGCCATGGTTGAGGATTACTTCCTAATCCTCTCTCTTAGGGTGTGGTTCAACCATCTTCTACCAGGATTATGTTACATTCTTCCCCCCTTGGAAAATATTTTCGTCCTCGAAAATAGAGCTATATACATACTGTAGGCAACCCCCGAGCCTCATGTTCTAAAACTGGAAGAACATGATCATGTTCTACCAATGTAAGGGATTGAACTCACAACCTCTTGGTTAGGAATGTGATGGGCTAACCACTTGCCCCAAAAGCCATGGTTGAGGATTACTTCCTAATCCTCTCTCTTAGGGTGTGGTTCAACCATCTTCTACCAGGATTATGTTACACAAGTGAGTGTAGCAAAAAGAGGGCTAGAGCATGGAAAGAAACCAAAGACAGAGTGAAATGAAAGTGGTCAAAGAAGATAGTGGAACTAGAGGGTAGTCTCAAGGAAATCAAAGCAAAAATCTTGGAGCTCACATCCCAAACAAACTCACACATCCATCCTCAAATCCATCTCCTAATGTACTAGCATCCGTAGCACCCACTCCTAAACTAAGATTAGTCTTAGTAGAACCCACTCTAGACGGCTTATACTATGTATCAAAATTTTGGGACTAGTGCAAGCTATGTTTGAGGCAATTTACCTCCTCAATGAAACAAATTCAATTAAAGTAGGACTACATTTTCAAGTATTAATAGATAGATCGGAGAGAATTGTGACTAAGACAAAGGCTATCACAAAAGGCTCATTCCATTGGAAATGAGAGAGGAAGATTGTTCCAAAGAGAAACATATGCTCCTAACTCAATAGAGTGTGGAATTTGTCCCTCCATTACCAAGTACTCTCAAGGGTTCTTGTGGGAAATCCAAGAAGATAAGTGGGCTAAGAAATGAGGGAATCCTCCTCCAATTTAGAAGATTAATGATATAGAGGATCAATTTCCCCAAGATATCCCATCTCTGTATGGAGATCATATAGAACCACAATTAGAAGGCATATTTGGTTTTGAATCTTACTCCCTACAAGAGTTACCCTTCATGGGCCCATAGAAATATAAATCACTTCATTTGAGATGACCCACTACACTAGTTAGAAATAAAGATTCCATTATACTTAGGGAGGCAATGAAGAATCCTAAATTTCATTGTCACCTCACTTGATAGGAGCTTCTAAAAGTGAAACTAGAGTTTTGCAAACATGTGGAAAATCAAGTCCCATAGATTGATTGCTCCCATTCAAAACTGTGATGTAAGATGAAACTACATGAAATCCCAACATATAAGATAGGATGCATGATCGAAGGTGAAGAAGGTAATAACCTCTCTTCCCATTACGTATCAAGGCCACACAACTAATGCAATTCTAGATTCAGGTGTAGGTGTTTCCATTTCTATGAAATCTTTATGGATCTAGCAGGGCAAACCACTTTATGCCCCACTTGAATGAAACTTCAAGTGGTGGATGGACATATAGAACATCCACCATTTGAATGTGACTAGTCAACAAAAATGGAATCGAAATTCATCCAATAATAGTCAAATAAATGTAGCTAGTCAACGAAAATGGAATCAAAATCCACCCAATAATATAGTTGGATTATTTATCTCCATTATAAAGCTATTCTTAAATTTTAGAGTCAAAGTTTTTGGGGTATGTACATGGCTCTTACTTATGAAACCTTGATGTTCAAAGATCAAACAAAACTTATGGAAAAGCTATTCTTCCCCTCCATGTGAATTGAGGATTTTGATGGAGCTAACTAACTCTATTTCCATTTAGGGCTTGAATCTTTCAAAGGTCAAGAATTGATTCTGTACAATGCAATTAATTCACATTTCCCTTGAGGGATGTGTTGCTCCTCGATGACACAGTTTGCACACTAGTTAGGATAGCACAAACAATGGCCAAGCTCAGCTCAAATGTAGATTCTAATAAACTTGAAGTTCTTGAAGTTTACCAAAGTTCTTTACCAACCTCTTAAAGCTAATATATATTGGTAGAAATTTTAGGGATTGAAAAGTCTTTATTGATGATGCAGCTCAAGAATGAGCAGAACCAATTTTTGGAGTTTTTGGTGAAATTAAAACACACAAATGACATGAATAAGAAGGCGATCATGCTTGATATATAGTATCACATTGTTAACCATGTAATAAACAAAGATAAGTAGCGCAACTTTTGGAGATGTTTGAAAGATGGAGGAATGAAAACATTCAAAGAAAAAAAAGGTTTTAGCATTTTAAAATGTGTTTTGACATATGAGTACAATAATGTTATAATATAAGTTAGACGTAGTCAAGCTGAAATAATAACAAAATGAGAGCAAACAATATTTTTGCTTGAGTTGGATGTTTGTAGGATCTTCATTGGGGAGGAAACTTCTCAAGTGCTCACCAATCCTAGTTATGTTGTAGGATGGGCTTGCTTAAGCATGAAGTTCCACAAGCTAAGTTGTACACCCAAGCCCTCAAAACCAGTTGTGTGAATCAATGAACCTAGTTGTATCTTAATGATCTATCTTTGAAGGTTGTATAAAAATGTGAGTCATGAGAATCATGTGAATCTAGATGTATTAAGTGTTGTATCCTTGAGGATGTATCGAAAACAACTTAAATGCAAGAAACACAAGTCAACGACCAAGGAAGAGGGGAGATTTAAACAACGTGTTGCTTGGGTATGAGGATTGCATGCTAGAGCGATATGTGGATAGGTGACCTCCTAGGAAGTGTGCTCCCAATGAAGTTCTTACAAAAATCCAACCATCACAAAATTCAATCATTAACGATCAAGCAATTAAATAGCCTTAACGTACATATATTATCTCAGCGCTTTACCATATGAAAACATGAAAAAAGATTAAAGTAGGCGGGTTAATTATGTAGGTTAAGTGACTCAATTATATGCTTTGTCTTTTTCTGTCGTACTGTCAAAACGCTCCAAAGTATCAATAATTCGTATTTCCGCGGAAGATGAATAAAGGAACATTGATAATTAGTTTCACCGTTCTTTTGCGCAGGCGTGCATGAATACGGACAAACAGGCAAAAGTACAGAACGCAAATGAGCTATCGCCCTTTTTGCAACCGCGATTCCGTCAGCTTAATTAGAACAATAAGAAACTGAGTGAAGAAGTTTTGGAGTAAAATATATTTACAAACTAGCAAAGCGTAGTCTTCCTGAACCTTCTTGATAGAATCAGGCTATAACAGCTGATATAAAAACTTGCTTAAGCAAGTACACACAGTTTGAATAGTATCTCATTGAAGACTTCTTAATAGTCGCTCTTGTAAGTCTTTGTGGAGAGAGAGAGAGAGAGAGAGAGAGAGAGAGAGAGAGAGAGAGAGCAGCTCACGTGCGGTGTTCTTTTTGGTAGACCTCGCGTGTGGGGCGCTTTCGCTGTTTCTCAGCTCATGGTTACTTGAGCATTATACACACACATACACTTGGAGCCTTAAGCTAACGAGTGATGTCCGCGTAGAATCTGTTGTCTACTAGTTCGCATGCGACGACTCCACATATTGAATGCTTTATACAGTATTAAGATCCACATCCCAATCGCGGATCGATAACTAAAGAATACATTATTTTCTCGATTATCGATCATCCCCAAGATGAACAGAAAAAATAAGAATACAAGGGGAAAGAGCAAAGAACCATCCGTCACAATAATTAATGAGGACTTGTGAACACTTGATGCTAAAACAAAGATGCCTTACTCCATGCCATTGACTTATGACTACTGGACGCGGCTAAAGCAGAAAATCCTTTGATATGTATACATCCGAAGAAACAGCGGAGTATCTTTTTCATGTTAGTTTGAGTCGGCTAACCGCATGGTTGAACTTCCCGCGGTTATTCGAATGTGGACATGCATGAATCTTATTGACTGAATTGGTCTTCATTCAACGCGGTAGTTATAAGATGCGTGCTTTCTTTGTGAAAGTTTTTGTCTACGTAGGAATTGAATGAGAACTATACAAAATTCTCATCATTTATTATTATTTATTTGTTTTTCACATTCTTCGTGGCTGATCCGATTGGTCTTATAACATGATCAATATTCAGAAGCTTATAATATTTGTTCATATTGAGCCCTAGTTGTTCTAAACACAGCAGAAACTATAAATTCGTCAATAACACGTCCCGAATATCAAAGTAATTACGTCTTCTACATTTGGCTGTTCACATGTTTTGATAGTTTCTTTGGAGCTTACTTCACAACAAAACGCAAAGAAGGATTCTTACGTGTATTAATGCATATTACAATACGCTTATTGCATAAATGTGCTTTAAATTACTTTTATATATTTTGTGGAAAACAAGAAATAAAACAGTGCTGTTAATCGTGCTGCCATGAGATACAGTTTTACTTAGCTAAATTTCATGATAAAATAATTTAGATTATTTAAGAGTTTCAATGATTTTCTTTTAAAAAGTGATAAATTCTGCAATTAAATCCTTGGAATAAGTTTGTACTCATATTTTCATGAATCTTCCCAACGTAGCGTTCATGCTAGTCGGCCATTCTCAATTAGATTTCACAAAGTTCAATAGTATCTTTCCATCTTTAAATAAACGAGGCCCAATAGATACATCAATATGGAAGCGAAATTCCAAAACAACAACCTAAAAATGGCTTATGTTTGTGTGTGAGCAGTTAGATACACTAAACTTGTATTCAGAAAACTAAGGGGCTTCCTTAAGAAGGGGAGTTGCTATTGGGTTTGGAAACTAAATAACTGAAATAATAACAGTGAATATACCACGCCAAAATAGACTAAGAATTTCCGCAATCACTTTTGATGGCTGTCAAAAAGAGGTCATACATTTTTGGGCTCGATTAACTAATGAAGTGAGACTTGAATTTGATTGTTACATGAACGAGTTGAGCGTGATAAATTGTGCAAAAATCCTAGTTCAGCGTCAGCATTCTATCAGATCTCTAATAGATCTAGTCCTTGATTGATTATACGAAGCCTTTTGTAGTCCAAAGCCTTGTAGGTACGATAGGAACCTTACACCTAGCGTTGTATGTTGTGGCAACACAATCTTTGGCACTAATTGTTCCATTATGAAATGCTAATGCACCTCAACGTGTGTACTCCTTTCATGGAACACCAGATATAAGGCAAGGTAAACTATAATATTCTTTTTCGATATAATGTTATGTTTATAATTGTGGATAAATTGTCACTTGGTTGATTGAGATATTCTAGCAAAATTATAGGAGCACTTTGACAACCTATATATGTATGTGTCCAAGTTGTGAGTTTACATCCATGAACTCTAATCTCTTCCAAAGTTATTCCAGAGTGTAAGGAAGTTTCTAAATGCATCCCCCTTGCTCAATTAGTCATTTTATTAGCTTATACTTCTCTATAGTTAGCCATTGATCACTTCGTTTGTTTGTAGTGAGCTAGTTTCCAACACTCTATTGTTTCAACTATAACTCCTTCAAGTATCTATTTGAAGTGAATTTTCTTGTGTTTGATTTCTCAAAGAGTCTATTAAGTGGTATAAATTTTATGAATATTCTCATAGTGAGCATCGAGTGAGGTTGCAAACAATTCTTATCTTGAATATTTCTATGTGTGAGAAGGCTCCACAACTTTGCATCGAACCACTGAGGATTTTTTATTAATTTGTGAGGATAATTCTCCTTTCATTCATAATTTACGACTCATATGCATACATACCATCCAAAAGCACCCGTGCATATGTATTAATCTTGAAAGTTTTTAAGAAGCTCCTATGGACCATTCTTCCACTTAAGATTGATTCATGTGTATGTTTATTACTGTTAACATCATCCATCCGCATGTATTGATCTTGAAAGTGTATAAGAATATCCTTTTGAACCATTCTTCCTTTTAAGGTTGATTCATGTGTATGGTAATTAAGGATTATCATCATTCATGTTGATGGATTTATCTTGCATTCATACATTTCCATTCCCATACTCAAATCGTCACATATCTCCTCTCCATGCCCAAATTCACCTTCACTTTCATATTCATATCACATAAACCTTACAACACTCATTTGCTTCATATGCCCTACATGTGCAATGAATGGATCCGATCAACCCAGATTACGATCACCTCCATATTTGATAATGTGGAGGTGATCGCAATCTAGGTGGATTGGGTTTGATCACCACACACATAGCGCATATAAAGCTAATGAGTGTTGGAAGATTTATGTGATATGAATGAGAAAGTGAAGGTGAAGTTGGATATGGAGAGGAGATATGTGATGATTTGAGTGTGGAAATGAGAATGGGAATGTATAGATACAAGACAAATACATGGAGATGGATGATGATAACAGTAATAAACATACACATGAATCAATCTCAAAAGGAAGAATGGTCCATAAGAAGCTTTTTAAACACTTTCAAGATTAAGCTTCTTATACACTTTCAAGGTCAATACATGGAGATGGATGATGATAACAGTAATAAACATACACATGAATCAATCTCAAAAGGAAGAATGGTCCATAAGAAGCTTTTTAAACACTTTCAAGATTAATACATATGCATGGATGCTTGAGGATCGTATGAATGGAAATAATAACACTAAATATACCAGGCCAAAATAGACTAAGAATTTCCGCAATCACTTTTGATGCCTGTCAAAACGAGGTCATACATTTTTGGGCTCGATTAACTAATGAACTGAGACTTGAATTTGATTGTTACATGAACGAGTTGAGCATGATAAATTGTGCAAAAATCCTAGTTCAGCGTCAGCATTCTATCAGATCTCTAATAGATCTAGTCCTTGATTGATTATATGAATCCTTTTGTAGTCCAAAGCTTTGTAGGTATGATAGGAACCTTATACCTAGCGTTGTATGTTGTGGCAACACAATCTTTGGCACTAATTGTTCCATTATGAAATGCTAATGCACCTCAATGTGTGTACTCCTTTCATGGAACACCAGATATAAGGCAAGGTAAACTATAGTACTCTTTTTCAATATAATGTTATGTTTATAATTATGGATATATTGTCAATTGGTTGATTGAGAGATTCTAGCAAAATTGTAGGAGCACTTTGACAGCCTATATATGTATGTGTCGAGGTTGTGAGTTTACATCCATGAACTCTAATCTCTTCCTAAGCTATTCTAGAGTGTAAGGAAGTTTCTAATGCATCCCCCTTGCTCAATTAGTCATTTAATTAGCTTATACTTCTCTATAATTAGCCATTGATCACTCCCTTTGTTTGTAGTGAGCTAGTTTCCAACACTCTGTTGTTTCAACTATAACTCCTTCCTCAAGTATCTATCTGAAGTGAATTTTCTTGTGTTTGATTTCTCAAAGATTCTACTAAGTGGTATAAATGTTATGAATATTCTCAAAGTGAGCATCGAGTGAGGTTGCAAATAGTTCTTATCTTGAATATTTCTATGTGTGAAAAGGCTCCACAACTTTGCATCGAACCAATGAGGATTTTTTATTAATTTGTGAGCATAATTCTCCTTTCATTCATAATTTACGACCAATATGCGTACATACCATCCAAAAGCACCCATGCATATGTATTAATCTTGAAAGTTTTTAAGAAGCTCCTATGGACCATTCTTCCACTTAAGATTGATTCATGTGTATGTTTATTACTGTTAACATCATCCATCCGCATGTATTGATCTTGAAAGTGTATAAGAAGATCCTTTTGGACCATTCTTCCTTTTAAGGTTGATTCATGTGTATGGTAATTAAGGATTATCATTATTCATGTTCATGAATTTATCTTGCATTCATACATTCCCATTCCCATACTCAAATCGTCACATCTCTCCTCTCCATGCCCAATTTCGCCTTCACTTTCATATTCATATCACATAAACCTTCCAACACTCATTTGCTTCATATGCCCTACATGTGCAATGAATGGATCCGATCAACCCAGATTATGATCACCTCCATATTTGATAATGTGGAGGTGATCGCAATCTAGGTGGATTGGGTTTGATCACCACACACATAGGGCATATAAAACTAATGAGTGTTGGAAGATTTATGTGATATGAATGAGAAAGTGAAGGTGAAGTTGGATATGGAGAGGAGATATGTGATGATTTGAGTGTGGAAATGAGAATGGGAATGTATAGATACAAGACAAATAGATGAACATGAATGATGATAATACTAAAATACCATAAACATGAATCAAAATTAAAAGGAAGAATGGTCCGAACGGAGCTTTTTATACACTTTCAAGGTCAGTACATGCAGATGGATGATGATAACAGTAGTAAACATACACATGAATCAATCTCAAAAGGAAGAATGGTCCATAAGAAGCTTCTTAAACACTTTCAAGATTAATACATATGCATGGATGCTTGAGGATCGTATGTATGCATGTGGGTCATAAACTATTAATGGAAAGAGAATTATCTTTACATTTGCAATAGAAAATACTCACTATCTCAATTATGGAGCCTTCTCACACATAGAAAGATTTGAAAGGGGACATGTAAGAACAATTAGAAGACAAGACACATGGAGACAAGCTTACTAGAATTAAAAGAGATTGTAATCCAATACATGTACATGAGCATCATGGTACTACTTCAAGCTAAGAAATCTAATGGTCAAAGGCATTTGTCATGACCTTCCCACCATCACAGTTCAACTGAACGCCATACATGAGAGGATAGGAACCACTTTACTGACCATATATCTTTCTAACAATGTAACCTCTATCTAAAGAAGTCTAAAACATATAAAACCAACTCTAACTCACTCACATGCTCCAGTGAGGGTGAGCAAAGAGGGATAAACCATTCGGTTTATAAGTCTATCTTAGTTTAGAATTTTAACTTAAATTTGAATCCAGGAACTATGCTCTTACTATCCCATCTTGGATCTTCACACGCTCAATTGAGAGTGATCGTCACAAGGAACTCATGTGCTAGCAAGGCCCTCTGGATGCCTAACAATGATCCTCCATGTATTTAGGGGATCTTTTTTTTTTTTAGGAATGAATCTAGGCCCTTGGATCATGTAGAAATCAACTCTCAGCCCTAAGATCAACTACATTTCATTATGACCATTGGATTCATCGAATGGATGGTTAGGATTGCTTAATCTTCTCATCAAATCTAGAGCAAAGGAGGAGAAACAAAGTGTGTTCATTCTCCACCCTTGCATCTACGAAGATCTAGACCATGGAATCAATGTTGATATGGATTTGGATAGAATTACTTGCTATTTTTTGAACAGCTTTACGTTATTTCTCTTGGCCATTTGTAGAGGAGGTACTCGGGTATCTACTTTTAGCAAGATCATGCAATATTTACTTCCAGTACTTCGCCTACTCAAGGGAGGTTCTCCTTAGGGAAGTATACCCTTTAACATTTCTGTGAGCATGCAGATCGTAATAATTGCATAAAATTGTAAATACTCAGGGAGAAGATTAATGACAAATGACAATAGTGGAAGACTAAACCACTCCTTAGTTTGAACAGATGATTACAACATAAGAAAAGGAAATTCTCCAAAAACTGATGCTCTGTGCTAACATGTCAATCCAAAACAAAACAGAATCAATACAAAAGATTCGTCCAATAAAATGAACACAACTAGATGAAGACTTGCTCAGTACAAAGGTATGAAGACTTGCTCTAATGGAAGAGAACGGAAATACCACTGACTCGAACTGAATGACAATGCCAAGCCACTTCTTTACACTACAGTGCTATTAGCCCTCCACTGGGAAGCCCACACTCTGTATCCTCACCACAGAGTGACTTCCTACAGTAGGCTTGAAGCCACAGAGTGAAAAGAGAGGACCAAAAGAGATGCCATAAATAAGCTCTATATGTGTCTGTATATGTTCCCAATGAGTTCTAGTCCATTGCTTTTATAGACTCCAATAGGCCAAGAGGGCCTTGCCAATTTCTCATGTCCACTGAATATGCATTGATTGATTGCCCCAAAATTGGAGGGGTAGATCAAATATGCCACCAGTCTTTAATTGGATCCTAAAAAATAGGGAGTCATCACCAATGGTTAGCGGCAACAATCATTTATCCACTTACACTTTTACCACTTTTGCATGCAAGCTGAGATCCTCATTATGTG
>CM035424.1:21246942-21341942 GCA_020310875.1 Ceratopteris richardii | reverse complement strand
GGTTCAATTCCAATGGTTTTGGCTCCAAATTCTTTTTTGATAATAAATTCGAATGGTGCTAATGCCTCTTTTCCATATACTAAGCAAAATGAACTCTCGCCAGTGGTTCCCCTTCTTGTCGTTCGGAAAGCCCAAATTGCACCGATCAATGCTTGTGGCCAAAAGCTTTGATGATCAAAAGATAATTTGCAGAGCAACCCAATCAAAATCTTATTGGAGCTTTCTACTTGCCGTTTGCCCTTGGATAGTAGGCACAAAACTTTTTATGAAAAAGCTTGTACCTGTCAAATATAAATTGGATCAATTGATTCACAAAATGTGTGCCTCTATCACTAGTGATTTCCAATGGGCATCAAATCTTGAGAAAATACGTTATACAAAAACTTAGCTACTGTTAAAGCTGTGCAATCCATAGTAGCTTTAGCCTCAATCCATTTAGTTGCATAACATGTGGCCATCAAAATATACTTCTTACCCCTAGGTTGACCAGTTGGACTAATTGGTCCTATGAAATCAAGGCCCCATCGTTCGAATGGGAGCCATCCTGTAGATATGACTAATGGTTGGAAATTCAATCTGGTTGGCGTAGGGGCACACCTCTGGCAAATGTGGCATTCTTTAGCAAACTTGATCGCATCTTGATAGATATGAGACCACCATAGTACTTTGTGGATGATTCTGTGAGCCAAATCTTCTCCTTTTAGATGCCCTTCACTGTGTGCTGCCTCAAGCAAAAGGGTTACCTCCTCTAGATAAACACACTTTCTCAAGATACCATCGTGACAATATCTATATAAATTTCCATTATAAGTGAGTACGCTTTGGTTTTAAGGAGCAATCTTCTCTTTTCTATAGGTGTCAAGTGTTCTGGGAATTTTCCACTAGTGAGAAAATGGAGAATTCCATCATACCAATCAGCCTGAGTTGCTACTAGGAAGAGATTACTATCCACCAGTTCATCATTAATACCGGTTGCCTTCTCGCTCATTGCAGTCTTGGATACTTGATCTGCCATGCAGTGCTCTCTTCCTGGCTTTATATGAATATCAAAGTTAAATTCTTGAAATAGGAGTAACCATCTCCAAACCCTTCAGGTACTCTAAGCTTGTTTATCAAGTACTTCAAGGGCTGATGGTCAAATATGACTATAAAATGTACACCGAGAAGGTAATGCCGAAACTTCTGAAGAGCAAATACAATAGCCAAACCTTCCCTTTTGGTCGCACTGTAGTTCCTTTCTGCCTTGGTGAGTAGTCTCCTGGCATAGGACATAGGTCTATCAACCTTGTGTGATGATGGTTGAGCTAGAACCGCACCAACAACATGAAGACTGGCATCTGTATGCACATGAAACTCCAATGACCAATTAAGAACACATAAAAGTGGAGCAGTACACAACCTCAATTTTAGTTCACAAAATGCTTTCTTAGCTTCAGGACTCCATGAGAAGGGGACCTTTTTACTGATAAGCCTTCACAAGGGCTTAGCTATTTCTGAATACATTCGTATAAATCTTCTATGGTATCCTGCATGGCCCAAAAAGCTTTGCACTTCCTTTGGGCTTTGTGGAATAGGCATGGAAAGGATAGTAGTAACCTTCGTAGGGTCAACCATTATCCCTTAAGTAGATACTATGTGACCAAGAAGAGTACCCTTAGTGACCAAAAAGTGACATTTAGCAGGATTTAACTTCAAACCTATTTGGAGACATTGCTCAAAGATTTCCTTTAGATTTTCCAAATGATCATGGAAATCTTGAACGGGTGCTCTTCTATCTGTGCCTGAAAACACTGAAAAGTCATCCATGAAAATGTGCAGAAAAGTTGTTAACCACTTGCCGAATATCAGATACATTGTTCTATTAAATGAAGCTCGTGCATTTTTCAAGCCAAAAGCTATGCGGGGATAGACATAAGTGCCCCATGGAGTAACAAAGGCTGTCTTGTCCTTATCATCAGGATGGATCACTATCTGATTGTAGCCACTAAAACCATCCAAGAAGCTATAAAAAGTGTGCTCGGCTACTTCCTCAAGTACTTGCTCTCTGAAGGGTTGAGGAAATCCATCTTGAATAGTTACCTTATTCAAGGCACGAAAATCAACACAGACTCTTATTTTTCCACTATTTTTCTTGGGTACAATAACCATAGATGAAAGCCACCTGGAATGTTCTACTAGAACAATTATACCTGCTTCTTCTAGTTTTGTAATTTCCAACTTTATTGCCTCTGCATACTTTGGATTGAATCGATATGGCCTACTCTTTGCAGGCGCGGTTCCCTCAACTAAGGGTATTCGGTGTAATCCGAGCTCCTCTAGTATCCTTGTTAGATCTTTGTAGGACCATCCGAAGACATTTTTATAAGAGAAAAGTAAAGAAGTTACCTTCTACAGTAAAGGGGGATAATGCCATAGCCAATAGGCCAAGTCGACTACTTGAGGGTTTTCTTCATCTCCTAGATTTACTTCTTGAACAAGTGTTTCAGGACTGTTCTTACTTGAGAAATCATCCCCACTATATGCAGGAGTGGAATTTAGTTTATACTCTGCAATATGTTCTCTGATCCATCCTTGAGGTATATCCGAAAAGGGAAGATCTTCTCTGCATTCAGGCTCATAACTTTCCTTCCCTGATATTTCTATATTTGTTGCCCCTTCAATGTTTGTATTCAAGTGCAAATTCTCATTCTCTAACTCCTTGTGAGCTTCATGGCCTTTTTCTGCAACCTCTTCATTTGCAACTTCTTCTTCTATTTCATTGATTTCCACTGTGCAACACTCTATACTTTCCATCATCCAATTCAATAATGTATCTTCTTCTTGGGGTAAAGAGGGCATTACTTGAGTGTCCAAAATATACCTAGTAGCTTTCCCTGAGTCGAATCCTTCTTCCAAATGTAGTTGTAGTTGGCTATTGGTGTTTGTTGAAATCCACAGTTTGTTTTTCCCCCAATCTTGCAAAGCTTTTGCTTGTCTTAGCCAAGGCCTCCCCAGGAGTAAAGGGTAAGAAGTCTCCTGTGGAAGTGCAATAACAACAAAATCCAGAACAAAGTGACAACCCGATGTTGATCTGCTAGTGGCGCAACCTGATGCCAAGTGGTGCAACCTGATGTTGATGTGCTAGTGTAACTGTGAATGGTGCCATCTTGGTGGGGATCAAATTCAGTTTCCTCATTGTGAAATGTGGCATCAAATTAATGCCAGAGCCTCCATCTATAATCACACCTGTGAGAGCTTCATCCTTTATAAGAACAAATAACCATGAGCTTTGGTAGTCTGCCAGGGGTGCAGGGGGAAAATCAACCATGAAACCACTATTCTAGGTGGTTGGCTCAAGTAAGCAGAGTGTACAATCTTTAATAAGTCACTTCTTATTTTTGAATCCATCTTTATGAGTTCATACAGACTAACCTTGTGATGAATACCTTTCAAGATCTGCTCAATGTTTACCTCATGTGTGTCTTCTTGCAGACTTGTTGGTTGGTCTCTTAGTGAAGTAGCCATCCTTTCATAAGATCCTTCAATATCCACTTGGCCCTTCCATCCTGTCTTCTTTTCCTCCTCCCTATCTTGGAGTCCTTCTTGTTCCTCTCTACAGGTTGCGGCCGCTTGTCTGGCTCTAGTCATCATGGTTATTGAAGAAGATGAAACAACATAAGACTGAGTGGTCATACCTTCTACTTGTGGGGAGACCACAATCATGTGAATTGGAGCGGGGTGGCTTCTTGGGAAATCTTTGGTATAGTGATCCTTGGCCTCTGGATAATGCTGACAAGGAGGTGTATCTTCTGGAATGGAACACCTATTTTGCATATGGCCATACTCACCACAACGATAACACATCAATGGCCTATTATATCTAGGCTTCATTATACGATTCTCCTCTCTATTAGGTGCATTTGAAGTACTAGCATAATATGAATCCAGATCTTGAGGGTTACCTCGTTGTTGTGTACCCTTGAGGTAGTAACAATCTCTAGCTTCATGGCCATCCTTCCCACAAAATTGACAACTTACCCTATTAGGACAATTAGCATTGGAATGCCCACTGTTGTTACATATTGTACACCAAATCTGCCTTCTTATATCCTCAGTGGTCCGCAAATCTTCTAATTCACGATGGAGTTGGGCTACCTCATCATCAGTGTGACGCAACGACGGTGGCAAGACCTTCTCTTCTTGGTGATTTTGCTGCAGTCTCAATGCCTCCAGTTCTTTCCTCAGTTGCCCAATAGGGTCTAGTTCTGCATCATAATTTGGTTCTGTATCCCCTTCAAAATGTTGCATAGCTTCTTCAATGCGTGATGCTGCTGCAACAAAATTATTGAGGGTTGCATCCAATCTAAGAGACTCACGTAGCTTCTACTGAGATGACCTGGGCAAAGCTTTTTCTATCCATGTTTTAACCAAGAAATCACTTGGCGCATGTGGCAGACGTGCAACAAGTGCTTTTGTCCTAGTGTGATGTTCATGAAAGGATTCACCTAATCTTAGCCTTAGGTTCTCTAGCTGATCTAGAGCTCTTTCTGAGGAGTCACTTGGTCGAAATGTCTGTGAGAACTCCATCTTCAGAGCCTCCCATGTAGCAAAATGGCCATCTGCATATTGATTGTACCATTTGTCAGCAAGGCCTTCCAATGTGGATGGGAAGAGTACCATCATTGCATCCTCTCTATTCTGCAGACCTCGTCCATGGCATAAGGAGATGAATCTCCTCACATGATCATTAGCATCCTCATAAGCTTGTCCCTTAAAGGTAGGGAACTTGATATTAAGTTTGGATAGTAAGTGAGAGAGATCCTCCATTGGCACTGGTGTTTCCTCTAATGTATCTGAGGAGAATTCTAATGTTCTCCTATGCTTCTCTTTTGATAGTGGAGTCGCACCCAAATCAACACATAAATTCAAAGGGGGTAGAGGGGATGTTGGTTCACTATTCGGAGGTAAAGCTGAGTTTTTAAGGCGCCTCCGTACACAAAGAGGCTCCTTATCTACTCACATATGGGTCATGTACCTACTTGCAAGATGCAATAGGGCACAAATAATGAAAAAAAGACTATTTACTATGCTTAGGGCCTCTCATAGAAATGCAAGGGTCCCACCGAGCATGCCAAACTGTAGAGGAATTATTGGGGTATCTGATTTTAGCAAGATCATGCAATATTTACTTCCAGTACTTTGCCTAATCAAGGGAGATTCTCCTTAGGGAAGTATACCCTTTAACATTTGTGTGAGCAGGCAGATCGTAATAATTGCACAGAATTGTAAATACTCAGGGAGAAGATTAATGACAAATGACAATAGTGGAAGACTAAACCACTCCTTAGTTCGAACAGATAATAACAACGTAGGCAAAGGAAATGCCCCAAAAAGTGATGCTCTCTGCTAACATGTCAATCCAGAACAAAATAGAATCAATACAAGAGATTCGTCCAACAAAATGAACACAACTAGATGAAGACTTGCACTACTCAGTACAAAGGTATGAAGACTTTCTCTAATGGAAGAGCACGGAAATACCACTGAATCAAATTGAATGACAAAACCAAGCCACTTCTTTACACTACAGTGCTATTAGCCCTCCACTGGGAAGCCCATGGTTTGTATCCTCACCACAGAGTGACTTCCTACAGTAGGCTTGTCGCCACAGAGTGCAAAGAGAGGACCAAAAGAGATACTGGGAATAAGCTCTATACGTGTCTATATATGTTCCGAATGAGTTCTAGTCCATTGCTTTTATAGACTCCAATAGGCAAAGAGGGCCTTGCCGATTCCTCACGTCCACTGAATATGCGCTGATTGATTGCCCCAAAATTGCAGGGGTAGATCAAATATGCCACCAGTCTTTAATTGGATCCTCAAAAATAGGGGGTCTTCACCAATGGTTAGCAGCAACAGTCATTTATCCACTTAAACTTTTACCACTTTTGCATGCAAGCTTAGATCCTCATTATGTGCCGCCCGTGATATTGTAATGACCCTCAGAAACACATCCTTCACATAATTCACATAACACTTGTAGTAGCTTCTGACCCTTACATATCGAGTGGGGGAGATGGATGGTGGGATGGTGGGATGGAGGAACGGTGGGATGGAGGGATGGTGGGATGGAGGGATGGTGGGATGGAGGGTTGATTCTAACTCCACCAATCAAAGAGCCCAATGAATTCCCGAATTGGAAGAGTCATCTTCTACATACTAGAAAAGCATCAAGGTAACAACATCAGAAGATTAAAAGCATGTACGATATGAAAGGCATGATCAAAGAGCTAATTTATGTTCTTGGTTATCTGTATAGTAGACTCGAATCAAAACTTGGTTTAAACACGTGAGGATCCAAAAGAATTCTCTTGGGAGAGCCACTTTCTTGTTCGGAAAGATGGATGGATGCTCCAAGAGACTGAGTAGGTACTGCTAAACCTGCTTTGTAGCAGCCCTCTTTTGCTTTAGAGTTGATAACTAGACCTCCTTAGCTTTCCAATGACACCCTAAAATGTCCTATGTACTTTGGAAACGATGTGTGTAATGTTTGAATCAAAACAGATAACTTTGGAAGTGACAAACTCAAGAAAACCTTCTATCTATGTCTTGATACCTACTGGGTATTTTGCTCAGTACGACCAGCACAGTAGGAATTGGAAATATTCCTTTTAGGGGTATCTAATTAGCTTAGTAAGCTACCTATTCCAAGTGGAATAATGTAAAATGATAAACTATGCTAAGAGAAATCAATTTATCAAGTTAAGCTATACCCCCGACTTTTTAGGATTGTAGCAGAAAATGACCAGAGATCACCTCGATGTGGCTTTCTCCACAATGGCTGAATAGAATGTCTTCAGACCTTGACAGCATGTAGATTACTTTAAGCTGAATCCAACAAGCTTTGAATCACTGAATTTGGTGAAGAATTGACTGAGATATGCCCTTGACAAGTTCACAGACTTTTGAGTAGACTAACAGAGAACTCAGAGATGGACAATGTGAATGTATGTATTAATGAACAACTGTATACAACTCCATTGGCATGAACTTCATTGCGAAATGGTGTAGAGAGGTTTGGGCTAGAGTGTAGACCTCACACACACTCAAAAATCAGTAATGCTAGGCTCGGGAGTGCTCTCTCTTGCCCGCGACTTTTCATGTCCATTTTCTTAAGAGATGGGTAAAAATTTGAATTCAAATTCAAACTTTTGGCTCCTTATGATCAAGCTCCTAAATGCTTGCAGATATTCTTTCAATCAAACAACTAATTTTTCCACGAATCCTTTTGGTAGGTGATTACAAGAGATTCCAAGTCAATTTGACTTTTACAATGAGATAAAGTGGTATTTAACCATTAGCAATGGTTCCTATGCTTCTTCATGTGTGTATGGACTTCAATGCATCCTTTGAGACAAATGTGTAGGCTTGTAATTTACACCAACAGCTCCCCCTCAAGCCAAACATTTTAGCTTAAGTCTTCATCTTCAATCTTCAAGTATATCCTGCAATCCAATCATGGATTTGAGCCTGCAAAGTTTGGTTCCATCCAAAGCTTTAGTCAGCAAATCTGCACATTGCATGTTGGTTGATACATAGGTAAGTTGAATGTCCTTGCTTATCAACTTCTCTCTCACATAATGATAATGGACCTCTATGTGTTTCGTCCTAGCATGATAAATAGGATTAGATGCAAGGTGAAGAGAACTTGTATTATCTCCAAAGATTATTGGAGACCTAGTAAACAAACCCAATTCTGTATACAAAAGCTTAATCCAAATTGCTTCTTGTGTGGCATTAGCCAGTCCTCTATACTCTGCCTCTGTGGAAGACAAAGCAATAGTAGGTTGCTTCTTTTGAAGACCATGAAATTGGTTTGTCACCTGCAAAAGAGATATATCTAGAAGTGCTCCTCCTATCATCCTTGCATCCTGCCCAATCTGCATCTGAATAAATTTTAATATCAATATCTGAAGTGTAAGGGAAATACAAACCATGGTTCTGTGTACCCTTGAGATACTTCAGGATTCTCTTGGCAGCCTCTAAGTGAGGTATCCTTGGATTATGCATAAATTGACTTAGCACACTAACTCCATATGCAATATCTATCCTTGTTAAGGTAGCATAGTTGAAACTACCCACCATACTTTGATAACCTGTAATGTCATTGACTTCATCACCTTCATGGGCACTTAGTTTTAGGTTTACCTCCATTGGAGTGCTTGCTACTTTGGCATCCTGCAAATGAAACTTCTTCAACATGTCCTGTATATACTTTTTCTGAGTAATATATATCCCTGAATTAGTGTAGAATTCAAGTCCCAAAAAGTACTTCAATAGACCAAGATCATTGATCTTGAACTCCTTCATCATTTGACTTTTGATATATCTGATTCCATTGACATCATTACCTGTAATGATGATATCATCAACATAAACACAAAGGTATATTACCTCTGAATTACTTCTCTTAATGAACAGAGAAGTATCTGCCTTGCTCATGACAAAACCTTGGTCTTGGAGATATGTAGTTAACCTGTAATTCCATGCCCTAGGTGCCTGCTTCAATCCATATAAAGCCTTTTTCAATTTGCAAGCATATGTTACCTTCTTAGGGTCCTCATAGCTAGGAGGTTGTGACATATATACCTCCTCTGAAATCCATCCATTCAAGAAAGCATTCTTGACATCCAATTGGTACATTTTGCAATTTTTTTGATGTAGCCACACTTACCAACACTCTGATTGTTGACATCTTGGCCACAGGTGAGAATGTCTGGCTTTGTACCTATTGATTGTGCCATCAGAATTTCTTTTAAGCTTATAGATCCATCTGGATCCTATTACCTTCATTGAGTCCTTCTTAGGTACTAACTCCCATGTGTCACTTTCTTTGAGGGCATCAATCTCCTCATCCATAGCTTCTTTCCATTTTGATTTGGTTATTGCTTCTTCATATGATCCGGGTTCTTCATTTGACAAATCTTTCACAAGATAAACAGAATGTTTAGTAACAAGAGATGTATCATACCCATATCTGATAGGTTTCTTGCTTTCTCTTTGTGATCTTCTAAATGGTTGAGCTGAAGATTCAGGTATGTCTTCAAGCTTCTTCATCTTCATTTTTCCTTTGGACTTCCATGCTTTGAATTCTTCAAGGTTGATAGTATCTTCATCATCTGAACTTGAGGCTTCATTCTGAGTAGGTTCTTCCTTTGTAAGACTTGGAAATTCCTCTTCCAAATCATAGGGTAATTTGACCTTCCTGCATTCATTCTCATACCAAGAATCATTTTCATCAAAGACAACATCTCTACTTACCATGAATCCCTTATTGATAGGATTATAAAATCTGTAACCTTTTTGATTTAAATCATACCCGATAAAGATGCATTTTTCAGCCTTTGGGTCTAGCTTACTTCTTATCTGAGAAGGAATGTGTACATATGCTACACATCCAAATATTTTGCAATTCTCAAGTGAGGGTCTCTTACCATGCCATGCTTCATAGGGTGTCATGCCATCAAGAGACTTAGATGGTAACCTATTTATGAGGTAAGTGACAGTAGAAACACTCTGTACCCATAGGTAGTTAGGTAACTTTTTCTCATTAAGCATAGATCTAGCTGTCTCAACAATTAATCTATTTCTTCTCTCAGCTACCCCATTCTGTTAAGGAGAATACCTTGTGGGTATCTCTCTTTTGATGCCTCTGTCCTGCAAGAAGTCTTCAAATTCATTGGAGAAGTACTCACCTCCTCCATCTGACCTTAGCCTTTTCAAATTCCTTCCTGTCTGGTTTTCAACTAATGCAAGATATTTTTTAAAGCAATTAAATCCCTCATCCTTGTGCTTCATGAAGTACAATACAGTCCATCTGCTATAATCATCAATGAAAGACACATAGTACCTTGATCCTGAGATAGAGGGGTCTTTGCTCGGTCCCCATCCATATGTGTGTACAAGCTCTAGGTAGTCTTCATGCATGTATCCTTTCTTGGAGAAGGGTAAGCTGTGAGACTTCCAAATTGACAAGCACCACATTTATAAATCATATGTTGCTTGGATACATTAGGTATCCCAAGCACACATTGATCCTTGCACATTTGTTTCAAGGTTCTCTCTCCTATGTGCCCTAACCTTTTGTGCCAAATCTCAAGTTCTGAAAGTGTTTGATCTTTATAACTATATAGTGCAATATTCTTTGTATCTTCCAACTCAAAAGTGAAAAGTCTACCTGATTTTGCTCCTTTTGCAATCCTCTTGAACCCATGTCTTGGATGCTCCACATATGCTCCATATTGGTTGAATCTGACCTGCAAACCTTTCTCCACAATCTGACCAACACTCATCAAATGTTTGGTAATAGTTGGTACATAGAGTACCCTTCTCAACAAATTCTGATTTCCATCACAAGTCTTAACATTTCCAACTTTTACTATAGAATGCTTTGTGTCATCACCTGTTTGGACTTGATGCTTACCTTTTGGTTCCTCAAGATCAGAGAGTAAAGCTACATTGCCAACCACATGATTTGAACATCCTGAGTCAATGTAGAATAGGTGGTCATCATTTGTACCTGATTTTGAAGTCATGTTCATGATTAGAAGAGAGTCATCTTGCTCCTCTGTGTAGTTGTTGTAATCCTTCTTGGATTTGAATCCTCCTTGGTAGTTGCCATTGTAATTATTGTTGTAGTTGTTGTTGTAGTTATTGTTGTAGCCTTGGTGATGGTTGAATCTACCTCTTGACTGTGAGTAGCCACCTCTTTGATATCCTCTTCCTCTCCGATTCTTGTAATTCCTGAAACACTCATCTGTAGTATGATTTGATAGACCACAAAATGTTGCATGGTGAGGAGTTATAAGATCTCCCCCTACCTTGCTTACCTCCTCTGCCCCTTCCTCTTGAAGATCTACCTCTCCGTGCATAGTTGGCTTGAGAAGTACAGCCTTCATCTTCCACCTTCTTGCTTTTACCTTTATCTTTAGACTTCTTATCAGTGTATAGGGCAGAAGAGTTATTACCTTTGGATGTGTCTCCATTTTTGTAGAGCTTTGCGTCATGAGTAAATAATTGTCCCATGAGAGTTGTAAGATCTGGAGTGTGCATGTCCATGTAAAGATCCATAGCTGTGGTGAAGCTTTCCCATTTTTCATCAGCCTTGATCCCATTGATCACTTGCCTTACAATCTGTTCTTCTTCAATTTCTTCTCCTATGCTTGCTAACTGATCTGCTACATCTTTAATCTTGGTCACAAATTCTGAAACAACTTGCTTAGGTTGCTTCCTTAATGTTGTGAATTCAATCCACAACTGATTTCTCCTAGCCCTTGTGTTGGAGGAAAAATATGATGACAAGGTTTCCCAAGTCTCTTGGGATTTCTTACAATTTCTAATATGTGGAAAAAGAAAATCAGGTATAGAGTTGAGTAGATAAGACCTTGCCAATTCATCCTTAGCACACCATGTGTTGAGCTTTTCATGTTCTTCCTTGGTTGGTAATCCTCTTGTTTTGAATGAGGGTAATTCTTCATCTCCTGAGATGTATCCATAGAGACTCCTTCCTTGTAAGTAGGTCTTCATCCTTAGAGACCATGCTTGATAATTGTTCCTGTCCAATTTGTCAATAAATGAAGGAAACCATCTCCCATTTTACCTTAGTTTGCTCTGATACCACTGTTGGGAAAGATGGATGGATGCTCCAAGAGACTGAGTAGGTACTACTAAACCTGCTTTGTACCAGCCCTCTTTTGCTTCAGAGTTGATAACTAGACCTCCTTAGCTTTTCAATGACACCATAAAATGTCCTATGTGCTTTGGAAATGATGTGTGTAATGTTTGAATCAAAACAGATAACTTTGGAAGTCACAAACTCAAGAAAACCTTCTAGTTATGTCTTGACACCTACTAGGTATTTTGCTTAGTATGGCCAGCACAGTAGGAATTGGAAAACTTCCTTTTAGGGGTATCTAATTAGCTTAGTAAGCTACCTATTCCAAGTGGAATAATGTAAAATGATAAACTATGCTAAGAGAAATCAATTTAGCAAGTTAAGCTATACCCCCGACTTTTTAGGACTGTAGCAGAAAATGACCAGAGATCACCTCGACGCCAATTTCTCCAAAATGGCTGAATAGAATGTCTTCAAACTTTGATAGCATGTAGATTACCTCAAGATGAATCCAACAAGCTTTGAAGCACTGAATTTGGGGAAGAATTGACTGAGATATGCACTTGACAAGTTGACAGACTTTTGAGTAGACTAACAAAGAACTCAGAGATGGACAATGTGAATGTATGTATTAATGAACAACTGTATACAACTCCATTGGCATGAGCTTCATTGCAAAATGGTGTAGAGAGGTTTGGGCTAGAGTGTAGACCTCACACACACTCAAAAATCAGTAATGCTAGGCTCGGGAGTGCTCTCTCTTGCCTGCGACTTTTCACGTCCATTTTTATAAGAGATGGGTAAAAATTTGAATTCAAATTCAAACTTTTGGCTCCCTATGATCAAGCTCCTAAATGCTTGGAGATATTCTTTCAATCAAACAACTAATTTTTCCACGAATCCTTTTGGTAGGTGATTACAAGAGATTCCAAGTCAATTTGACTTTTACAATGAGATAAAGTGGTAATTAACCACTAGCAATGGTTCCTATGCTTCTTCATGTGTGTATGGACTTCAATGCATCATTTGAGCCAAATGTGTAGGCTTGTAATTTACACAAACATTTCTACATACCGAACTTCAACAAGCAAGGAGCTGGGGGTGGAGGGAGGATGGGGGCGGAGTGGGCGGGGTGAGCGGAGTTGGGCCAAGGGTGGGGCTCGTGGGTGGGTATAGGAGGGGAGGGCGGGGGTTGTGGGTGTGGAGGGGCTGCACAGAGAGAGAGAGAGAGAGAGAGAGAGAGAGAGAGAGAGAGAGAGAGAGAGAGAGAGAGAGAGAGAGAGAGAGAGAGAGAGAGAGAGAGAGAGAGAGAGAGAGAGAGAGAGAGAGAGAGAGAGAGAGAGAGAGATGGGGGTGGCCGCGGGTGGGTGCACATACATGTTCAATGAATCTGATCGACTGAATTGATCTTTTTCATATTGTATTCATTATACGCGGTAGTTATAAGATGCGTGCTTTCTTTGTGAAAGTTTTATTTTACGTAGTAATTGAATGAGAACTATAAAAAAAAAATCTCATCATTTATTATTATTTATTTGTTTTTCACATTCTTCGCAGCTGATCCGATTGATCTTATAACATGATCAATCATAGAAGCTTATACTTGAAATTGTATTTCATTGCTACCTTTTGTTCATATTGAGCCCTAGTTGTTCTAAACACAACAGAAAGTGTAAATTCCTCAATGAAACGTTCCGAATTTCAATGTAATTACGCCTTCTACATTGGTTGTTCACATGTTTTTATAGTTTCTTTCGTGTATTAAGGCATATTACAATACGCTTATTGCATAAATGTCCTTTACCATACTTTTATATATTTTGTAGAAAACAAAAAAATAAAGCAATGCTGTTAAACGTGCTGCAATGAGATAGAGTTCTACTTAGTTAAAATTTATGATAAAATCAGTTCGATTACTAAAAAGCTTCAATGATTTTTTTTTAAATGTGATAAATTCTGCAATCAAATCCTTGAAATAAGCTTGTACTCATAGATGAATAAGCCATAGTTTGAATCTTCCCAATGTAGCGTTCGTGATCAATTAGATTTCACTCAAACCGTGTGTCCTGTGATCTATACACGTGGCCTCTTTTCTAACCGGCGGAATTAGAGAACTTACTAGAAAGATTCTTTGCTCATATTCAAAGACATCTGTAGCACACGGAAGATCCGGCAATCACTGAAAAGTAATCTAAACTTAAACTTTTAGTGAAAGTCTTTGATCCCGCGGCTGCAGGCATGTGTCTTGTTTTGCGTTTTAAAAACAACACCTTTTTCTTTAGAGTAGTGATACACAATATCTTCTTCTTCTACAAAAGATCCGAAATTTTATGAACCCGTGGAATTCAAAGGATCATGAATTTTAAAGGATCATGAAAGCTGGTGCCCAAAGAATCATGAAAAGATGGTCGATAGCCAAAGGAGTATTTTTCATTCCGATCAAGGTTCAGTAATCGATTGTCCAACTGTTGCTAACAAGAGACTCAGAGGTCACGTCATCATCTCTACCCATTGCCTTTCTAGTTTCACTAACACGAGAGGTGAGGCCCTTAGAGATGTGAAAGGTCGCGATCTAATGGATCTATCTCTGGAATAGCGGAAGTTTATCATTGGAGCACGATCTGGGTCCCCTTCATGGCTTCGGTGGCCCCCTCCCTCGTGAAAAGCAACCTGCCCTCCACTCAGGGGTTATTGATAACTTGGCCCCTATTTTGGAGGGGGGATCTTGTGTCGCTCTCGGGGTCTCCGAGGGTGTTGAGCCTCCCTTGGTCTCTCTTAGTAGAGATGCTATTCTGTCAAAGCGAGAAGAGCTCAAGAAAGTTTGTCTTATTCAACAAGTGTTTGGCCCTAAGCCTCCACTTGAAACCGTACGCCAGTGGCTTCGAAAAGAGTGGTTCCCCCGTGGGTTCATTGTTAGCAAGTGTCAGTTCCTATCGGCTAGTCATATGTTGATAGTCATTGAAAATGAAGATATGGCATTCCAAGCCCTCAGTGTCAGAACCAGGCAATTAGGGCGGGTGACCCTGTGCCTATTCAGATGGTCCCCCGATTTTATTTCCAACAAATCGAAACCTCTCCGCTACCCTCTCTAGGTCGAGCTCACTAGCCTGCTGTACTTCTTGTACAACTTTGTGCGGGACATTGTATCTCCAATCGGCGAGCCGTTGGCAGCATGGGAGGATGTTGGTGGTCTTATTTATGAAGGTGCGAAGCACTCTTTCAATGCTCGGTGGCACCCCCAAAATCTGTGTCGAGGCTGACCTAAGCAGGCCGCTTCCATCAAAGATCAAAGTGGACTTAGGCGAAGGGGATGTCTGGGAACAAGAAGCTAACTACAAAAACCTACCTAACGCGTGCTTTTGATGTGGCCAACAAGGCCATAGGATTAAAGATTGCCCTTTGAGACAAAAAAGCAAACAAAAACAAGAAGCATCTAGAAAAATTCAAGGCAACAATGGGACACTGAATCATCCCACAAATGAAGAGGAAGCTAGTGGCTCCAGAAACCTAGAAACCAATGCAGATGGGTTCACAAAAGTCAGAAGAAGAAGGAAAAGAAGTCCTAGGGTGACTCATGATAGAAATCATATTCGAGATACCCCCTAAACAATTTGTATTGCAATCTAGAAAAGGAGATTAATGAGCTTGATTACCCAAGTAGGAACCAATTTGAGATGGACACAAGCAACAAAGCCCTAGAGATCCCTGAAAAAGAAACCAATCAGGAGGGCTACACTACAAGCAAAGAAGATGGCTTTACCACTAGTAACGAAAACAATATGGATAGTGAAAGTTTCATCATTGGATCAACTATTCTGGAAATGGTTTCATGTTCATTCCAACATGAGGCCTCTCGCAAGGGAAAACAACCTATTGAGATACCTTGGAAAAGCCCCCACAAGAACAAACTAATGAGTTGAGACCCACTCCCAACGAAAATAGAAGAGGAATCCAAGAGGAAAAAGGATAAGGCCCCTCCCCGCAAAGAGGGTAGCTTACTACAATGATCATCATCTCATTAAATGCTAAGGGGCTAACTGACCCCTCAAGAGCGACCATCATTGGTCAATGGCTTTGTGACATAAGCTTGAACCCTGAATTTATTTGTATTCAAGAGACTAAAACTGATGGAGCAGACCTCCAAAAACGTCTTAGGCAAGTCTCCCCGACCCATATCTGGATCTCGACGTCGCACCCCTGAGGGTCCAATGGGACGGTAATTGGTATAAACCAATTTTGGTTTGAAAAGCTTGAGAACTCCATTGAAGATCAGAGCCATCGTTGGATTGCCACTTCCTTTGGTGCCCCCTTTCGATTCACATTAGTTTCTATGTACACCCCAAATGGGGAGTTGGAGAGACTGGACACCTGGGCCTCCTTGGACTCGCTCCCCTACAATGTACTAATTTGTGGAGATTTCAACATGGTGGAGGATCCTACGGATAGATGGGACAACAAGGGATGGGTCATCGACAGTCATGAGAAAGAAACTTGGGAGAAAACCAAACTGCACTTGGATCTGGTTGAATTCAAAGACTCGAAAGGCTTTTCGTGGTCAAATCTCCAAGCGGGTGAAGACTTGAAGAAAGCTAGATGGGATAGAAGCTACATTGCTCAGCACATTATTCATTAGTGGGGCCGTCCTTCCCTCTTGCAACGCACTAACCTAGCCATCTCTGATCACTACCCGATCATCATCACTTTCCAACCTCTCACCAAAACCCGTAAGGCTCCTTGGTTTCACGCCTGCTCGACTTCCTTCTCTCTCCCCTCCATCCATCAAGAAATTGCTGAAGTGTGGAAGGAGGTGTTCGCCGCCTGCTCATCCCCTGCCAAGAGTTGGAGATGTGCAGTCGAGAAGTCACGACAGATCATGATAAGAACCCAGAAGATGCTCCAGACTATTCGGTGGGCACGTAGAGAAGCTCTATATCATAGATTCTGGAGACTTGAGGAGGAAGTGAACAAAGGAAAAGCTCAATCCCAGAAGGGTCTACGAAAAATCAGAGCATTTTTAAAATACGAGGAAGAAATACAAAGAAAAAATTTGCAAACATTTTTTAAAGAGTGGTGGGCTAGAAAACTAGACAAACCTACCAAAGAAATGTGCAACATCCTTAAAAGGAAACAAAACAGAGAATCGATCCCCCTATTGATCGACTCAAATGGCAATGTATGCAACATGGAAGAAGAAAATCTCTGAGTCATTGAAGAGCACTTTACAAGACTGTTGGGGATCTCGACCCCCCTCTCCCACCATAGACGGGACTGCATGGCTTCCATCTCTAGGGTGTCCTCGTGTAGGATCCCATACAACCTTCATTCCTTGCTTGACGCCCCTATCTTAGAAGAAGAAATCATAGAAGTCATCAATGCCCTCCCTAATGGGAAAAGCCTAGGGCCGGATGGGCTCACTAATGAGTTCTTTAAGGCCTTCAAGTTGGTGATTGCCACCCCTCTTCGTTTGGTCTAGCAAGAGGCACTTGAGTTTGGCACACTTTCAACTTGCCTTAACAATGGCACCATCAAGTTAATCCACAAAAAGGGGAAAAGAATAGAATTGAGAACTGGCGTCCGATTATGATGCTTCAAACAGGATATAAAGTCATTGCCAAAGTCATAGCCAACACAATTTCTAGCCATTGAAGAGCATGGTTAAGCGAAGACCAAAAAGGTTTCGTCAAAGGCAGGTCAATATTGGAAGCCATTATAGATATTTGGGAAGGTCTCGACTTCATGGACAAGTCAAGACAAGATGTGGTTTTCCTCAAGATCGACTTTGACAAAACTTACGATAGGCTAGAATGGGACTATATTCTGTAGTCACTTAAAGATCTCGGATGCAGTAAAAAATTCACCAAGACGATTTTGACCCTTTTAGGAAATGCATTGACTCAAATTATTTTTAATGGCCAACTTTCAAAGGTGATCAAACTGAAAAGATCAATTAGACAAGGGTTCCCATTGGCTCCCGTCCTCTTTGCCATTGCCACGAAAGGGCTTAGCTGACTAGTAAAACAACAGGTGGAAGTAGGTAATATCAAAGGCCTCTGCTTGCCCCATGGCCACGGCCATATCATCATGAGACTTTTTGTTGATCATATGAATGCGTTTTTCCACAAAGATTCTACCAACTTGGAGATGTTTTGGAGGTGCCTTGATACTTTTTGCAAAGCCTCTAGATCCAAAATCAACCACTCAAAGATCGCTTTCAGAGCTATTGTTGGGACCCAACCCGACTTTCTCTTTGATCATGGCTGTCAAAACATTGTGCTTGGCCAAATTTTTGGGCTTCTCGGGATTCCCTTGGGTTTTGGTATCTCTTTGGAGTAGCGGTGGAATTGGGTCTTAGCTAGACTCGAAAGCAAGTTAAACTATTGGAGAGGTATGCAAATAAATCTCGCTGCTCGCGCAATGGTTATCAACAGGTTCCTCATTTCGTTGACCATTTACTTCCTCTCTTGTTGGAGACTGAAAGAGCAAGAGCTATCCAAATTAGAAAGTATTCCTAGTTCAGCGTCAGCATTCTATCCAATCTCCAATAGATCTAGTGCTTGATTGATTATATGAAGCCTTAGGTATGATAGAATCCTTATGTCTAGCGTTGTATGTTGTACCAACACAATCTTTGGCATTAATTGTTCCATTCTGAAACGATAATGCACCTCAAGATGTGCATTCCTTTCATGGAACACCAGATATAAGGCAAGGTACACTATAGTACTCATTAAACCTTATCTTAAGCCTTAAACCTTATCTAAAGGCTCAGAGTGGGCCAAGCATATTTTAGGGATGTTTTGGTGTTCTTGTTCTAGTGTACCAATGTTCTAGTGTTAGCCTATATATGGATGAATTCAAGTTGTGAGTTTGAGCCCACAACCTCTACTCTCATCCTAAATTATTTTAGATCTAGTCCTTGATTGATTATACGAAACCTCTTGTAGTCCAAAGCTTTGTACGTATGATAGGAAGCTTATACCTAGCATTGTATGTTGCACCAACACAATCGTTGGCACTAATTGTTCCATTATTAAATGATAATGCATCTCAAGATGTGTAACACCAGATATAAGGCAAGGTAAACTATAGTAATCATTTTTTATATAAATTTATGATTATAATTATGGGATTTGAACCCAAGAGCTACCGGCTAAGAGTATAATGGGCTAACCACTTTCCCCAAAAGCCATGGTTGAGGATTATTTCCTAATTCTCCCTCTTAGGGTGTGGTTCAACCATCTCCTCCCTATCATATCTTGAGTCTAACACTCTCTTCCCCTTCTAGAGATCATTCTCCTCAATGATCAATCCTTGGTCTCCCCCTGAATTGATATCCTCACCCTCGCACAGTCTCTTGAACCATCTTGACCTCAAGCTTGTTCTCTTGAGCCTTTCCTTTCCGCCTCTTGGCCACTTTGCCTATGGACTTGCCTCAACCTTGGTCTCTTGAGCCTTGCCTTTCCGCATCTTGGCTGCTTGCCTACAGACTTGCCTTGCTCTCAACCTTGGTATCTTGAACCTTGCCTTTCCACTTCTTCGCAACTAGCCTACGGACTTGCCTTGCTCTCAACCTCGGTATCTTGGACCTAGTTCTCACCCATGCAAGTTCTCTTGGATCCTCAATCTAGTGCTTCCCTCTCGGGATGTACCCTAGGGGATGACCCTAATGTACCCTGGCACCATGTACCCTGGCAGGATTTACCTTGATGTACCCTGGCACCATGTACCCTACGACGCGCTGCGCCGCGCCGCATCACCTTGCCCAAGCCTACTTTCTAGTCTCTAATACCAATTGTGGGATTTGAACCCAAGAGCTACCGGCTAGGAGTACGATGGGCTAACCACTTTCCCCAAAAGCCATGGTTGAGGATTACTTCCTAATTCTCCCTCTTAGGGTGTGGTTCAACCATCTCCTCCCTATCATATCTTGAGTCTAACAATAATTGTTGATATATTTTCAAAAAAATCAGGCTTTGAACATTAGCTAAGGGCTTGAAGTGGATTGATTATATTTTAGGGATTTTCTAGTGTTTAGATCTACAAGTGTTCAAGTGTTAGCCTAAATATGTATGAATCCAAGTCGTGAGTTTAATTCCATGACCTCTACTCTCTTCCTAAGTTAGTTTAGAGTGTAAGGAAGTTTCTATACGTAGCCCCCTTTCTCAGTTATCCATTTTGTAAGTTATGCTTGCGTTAGCCATTGCTCACTTTCTTTGTTTGTCGTGAGTTAGTTTCTAGCACTATTTTGTTTGAGCTTTAGAGCATTCATCTGGTATCGATTTGAAGTGATTTTACTTGTGTTTGATTTCTTATAGAGTCTTTTAAATGTGGTGTAAATGTAACGATTCTTCTCTGAGTGAGCTCCAAGTGAGATTGCAAACAATGAAGGTGTGTCTGTGCACATAGGGAGACAATTGTAATGACAACTACTTTAACTTGCAGAAGTTGGTCCTCTGTGTTGTATCCAAATTAAGCTTTTTAAGTGTTTTTTCATGATAAATTAAAGCCAATTGCTAAATGATTTTCATGATCATTGTCCTTCTTACTATAGAAAAGTATATCAGCAAGGAAAACAAGAACAAAATATTAGTAATCAAGAAAAATGTTATTCATCATACGTGCAAATGTAACAGGTGCATTGATGATTCCAAAAGGCATTACCATGAACTCAAAGTGACCAGTATGAGTTCTAACGACAGTCTTATAAATGTCATTGTGTGTCATTTTTATCTGATGATAACTTGATTTAAGATCAATTTTGCTAAAGACACGTGCTCCATGAAGTTTATCTAGCAAATCATCTATCCTAGTAATAAGATATCTATTTTTAATAAGATATCTATTTTTAATTGTGATCTTATTGAGCACCCTATAGTCAATGCACATCCTATAAGTTTTGTTCTTCTTCTCTACTAAAAGAAGAGGTGCTCCAAAGGAAGAAGGACTAGGCCTGATAAGTCCTTTGTGGAGTAGATCCTAAAATCTATTAGCTATTTCTTTTTGATGTAAAAGTCCATGCCTTTAAGCTGCTTTATGGAGAGGACAACTACCAATAATTAAGTCTATACCATGGTCAAGAGATCCCCTAGAAGGTGGTAGTTTAGAAGGAAAATCAGCCATAGAAAAAATCTTTATAAGAAGCCACGAATGATTTATGTGCATTAGGAAGTGTATGTGTATAATCAACTATGTTATTGAAAAAAACAATACATGAATTTTAGCCTTTTCTTAAATGCACATTTTACTTGAGTATGACTAATTAATGGAAATGGTTGATATTCATGCATTGAAATCAAAGAAATATCTTGATTGTTAAACTTGGAACTAATTGTGTGTGTATGATAATCAATGCATGGATTATAATGATGACAAGAAGGCATGCCAAGTATAACATCATAGGACTGCAAAGGAGCAATTAAGAATGTGCGTTCATCTACATATGAACCTATAAAAATTTGAATGTTATGCACTTCACTTCTAACATTATATCTATTCCCTTGAAACACAACCTTAACTTTATACATAGAAGGAAGTGGACATAATTGAAGATCTTGCACCAGTTTATAAGAAATAAAATCATGTGAACTACCATCATCATGTAAAATATTAAAAACTTTATCGTTAATAGTACCTCACATGAATATTAAAGAATGAATAGAAATTTTGTTATCCAAGGTACTTAGATCCTTTTCCAATGCTTCTTTGGTCCAATCAGGTTGATTGTCTTCATGAAGCACCTCCATGTTGTGTACTTGAGCTCCGATAGGTTTCATGTCATTAGTTTGGAACCTACGTTTAGCTTTACTATGACCAAACTTACCAAAATGCTACCAAGTGATATGGAGTCGTTTTTGTTCAACATCCATCATCGTAGTTTGAAAGGTTGGAGGTTTTGGTAGGGCGTAAGGGTGTTGACTTGTGTAGTGGTGAGAAATTGGATTGAGGATGTCATTGAGAAGTAGGTGGGTGCTGAGAAGTAGGAGAAGAAAAAGTAGTGAAAGGATGCTTGAAGGGAAAATTGGGCTTGATTAGCTGTTATCATTGACATGTTTGTTGTAGGCGAATGTACTTTGTAAATGGATTAAAACTCCTTCTCAATAGCATGTTCAAAAGAAATAGCTTCATAGAGGGTCGTCGGATATGTGTTGAGCTTGGCTTGGATTCCCATCTCCAAACCATCTTCATACTTCCATTGCAACGTATCTTTAGGGATCATCTCAAGCAAACAAATAATTATTAGTCATTGCCAAAAGTGTTTCGTGTACGTCGACATAGTATCACCTTCTTTCCATCCAAAAGTTTTCCATGATCGACAAGCATGTAAGTGGAACTAGGGAGTAAGGAAGGACTCCTTGATCTTTTCTTGAAATGCAACCCATGTGGTGGGGTGGTCAGTGCTATTGCCACAAAACATTCCACCATAACTCAGCCTTACCCACTAAATAATTAGTAAGACATTTCACTTTTTCAATTTCAGAATATGATTTGTCAGAATAAAAGTCATCAAATTGCGATAGCCATGAAAGAACAAATTAGGCATCCTTTCACCCGTTGAATTGAGAAAATTGGAAGTTTTTGGCTCCAATCTTGAAATGCGTGCCTTCTTCTTGAGTGGTGATACTTGCCTTCACCACCCTTACTAGGTTGTGGTAATTACTATGCATTTGTTGGAATGCATTATCACGTTCTGAGCATGTTGGATTTCATGTTGCAAAAGCTCCAATTGTTGCTCAATTGGTACCTCGGGTAGGGATGATGTACCAAAATCCTTGGTATTATGCATAGGGTCCATGGCCTTATAGAGAATCAAAACCTAGGAATATGCATGTGGATAGAATTTTAACAATAGTGTATAAAATAAATAAATAAATAAAATAAATAAAATAAATGAGCGTTTGGAATAAATAGATAAACAAAGAAAAAAAGGGAAGAGATTGTTAAATAAATAAATGAATTAATATAAAACAAACAAACAAATAAATAAATAAATAAATAAGGGGGAAGAGAGTATTAGAAGTTATGTTAAATATCAATTAAAAGGAATGGGATATCCATAAGTGAAAATAGGCTAGTGGATAAAGTATAACTCTTGTAAGTGTGAGCTTGTGGGTTCAAATCTACTACATGCTAAATAAGGAACTAAGTAGGCTAACTAGAGAAATAAGTAAGCCAACTAGGGAAATAACTAAGCTCTTATTGCCACTCATAAGTTGGAATTGGTTTGCACGTAGCCAAATGAATCAAATGTAAGCATTTGAAATTAAGTGTTTCATCCAAAAATAACAAGTTTTTTGAGCTTGTCAATGTGCGAACCTATTTGTTTTGTATCAAATATTTCTTATTGATAACTAAAAGTACATACTAGATTTTATTGAACTAATTACATGCCTATAAGGTCTATTTGAATTTTGAAAATTTAAAGGGCCAGTCTTGTGCTACTTGACTAGACCAAACTTTATCACTTGACAACTCACTTTTCTACCTCCTGTAAGCTTCTCCAAGTTCTCTCAATGGTATTTGAGCTAGATCTAGATGGGTGATGGATTTCAATATATTTCTTTGAAAACTCTTCAACCAAGGTGCCAATAATAATATGGAGAAAGGTGACTCTTATGAATGTAATAATTCATGTGCTCTTTATGCAGATAAGATATACACGAAGCACAAAGGCAAGAAGAAGGAAGATGATGAAGAAGAGACTTCTCAAGCCAACTATGCAAGCAAGAGCAATGGGAAAGGGAAGAAGAAAGGAGAAAAGCATGACAAATCAAAAGTTCAAAATGTCCAACATTGTGCCATTTGTGAGAAGACCAACCACACCAATACAAATTGTTCGTTCAATGGAAGGACTCAGATAGGAAGTGGAAAAGGTGGATTTGGAAACACAAGAGGCAGAGGTGGACACAACTTCAACAACAACAATAGAAGCCACAATAGAAGGGACTTCAACAATTATTCAAAAGATCAAGCACATGAAGACACATTGCTGCTAATGAATCTGAGGCACAAAGAAGGTAAATAGGATGATCATTTGTTCTACATAGATTCAGGATGTTCAAACCATAGACAATATGTAGGTCAAATAGTTGAAAACGGATTGCAAGTTAGGTTCACCCAACATGGATCTTTTATGGAATATCCATGTCAAGGCTTCAAGAAGATAGCCAAAGGTGAGAAGCATGGAAGGCTCTTTACTTTTGAAGCAGGAGAAACCAAGAACATAGCTATATTCAACTTTGGGTCTCAAACCCTAAGTGAGCTTCAAGTGTGGCATAAGAGACTTTCTCATGTGAATGAATGAGCCTTGAAATTAGGGGAAAAAATGAACCGTGCAAGGACCTTGTAAGGATTCCTTATTTTTAGGGATTAAGCTGAATATTGTACTTTGTTAAGGGGATAAAATGCATTTAATACAACACTTTTTAGGAGGCTGAAGTAGGCTTTTTTGTAGGCTGAGCTAGGATCATGAAAGAAGGTTTGGTCATGCTTAGATAAGTTGGTAGGCTTAATGGGTCTCACTAGCTCTAGTGATATTCAACATCAATTGTTTCAAGAGACATTAGTGGACTTCAGATGTTTAATTGGTTTCATCGCACTACATTCTCAAGAAAGTTTGTTGAGGAACAAGATAGGGGGTCACATTTGGAAAAATTTGCGAGAAGGTTACAACACAACATTGCTATTGAGAAATGGAAGTCATCATTAGGACCTCTACATCATGCTCAGTGGTGTGCAAAAAGAATATGAGAGGGTTCCTCTTGGAAGTAAAGTGAATTTATGATATTTCATTATGTGGTAAATCATAGGATTAATATAATCTTGGTTTCAATGTGTTATTCTTTGTATTATTATATTCTATATATTTCTAAACTAATTTTGTCTACCAAGAAATTTACCACAAGTAGGGATGTTGTGTTTGAAGGACACAACTCATGGTATGATGAAGAGAAATAGAAGTTAAACCTACCATACGATTTTGATTCTAATTTCCATGCATTAGGTAGCATGAATGATACACAGGTCCAGGATCCAAGAAGTGATACACATGATGACCAAGATGAAAGGAAAAAGGATTACAAGCTATGGAATTGAAGAGGAAGGCTAAGATGCAAGAATGTGGAGAATGCTCCATGCATACTCCTAGAAGGTCAACAAGGGAGTAAAGACAACCAAAAAGTTATAGATATGATTCTACATTTGTTACAAAGCATTCAATTTACTTGGAAAAAGAGTTGATTTTAGAAGAACCTTCAACCTATGAAGAAGTAAAAGGTAACCCTAATTGGGAGAAGCCTATGAAAGAAACGGATAACAACATTAAAAGAAATGGATACTTGGGAGTTGGTTCAAATACAAACTAGCGAGAATATAATAGGTTGCAAATGGATCTATAAGGTAAAAAGAAATTCAAATGGATCAATTTTTAGTTACAAAGCGATACTATTTGCCAAAGGGTATGCTCAAACTCATGGTATAGACTATGAGGAGGCCTTCTCAACAGCTGCAAAGATGACTACAGCTCTAAGAAATTGGTGACTACTTCAAATAGATGTGAAGAATGTGTTTCTCAATGGATGACTACACATTGGTGAGTGTAGCAGCTCTAAGAAATTGGAAACTACTTCAAATAGATGTGAAGAATGTGTTTCTCAATGGATGAATCAATGAAGAGGTATACATGTCACAACCTCTAGGATTTGAAAACCTAATTATACATCTTATGTATGTAGACTCAAAAAGGCATTGTATGGATTGAAACAAGCTCCTAGAGCTCAAAATTTTAGATTGCTAATGTAGATGTCATAATTGTGATAGGAGATGACTTGAATGGCATAAAAAGGATCAAACTGCATATACAATAGGTGTTCAAAATCAGTGATTTAGGTGTGGTTCACATTCTTCCCAGGTATGCAATTCATATACAGAGATGAAGGAATATACTTAACTCAAAGGAGATATATTGAGGATCTAATAAAGTTCAAAATGGAGAAAACTTAACCTACAAGTACACCTTTAGAGATGAATCATAAACTAGTATTTATGAAGGTTAGAAAATTGAAGACATTAGAGAGTATCAAGGCTTGGAAGGTAGCTTGATATATGCTACTCATACAAGTGTAGATATCTCATATAGTGTAGGAGTGCCACACATGGATGTAGCGAAGAGAGTACTTAAGTACCTCAAGGGAACAATCAATGAAGGTATATTCTATCCTTACTGTTCAAATTTGGATATCAAAATCTATTCAAATGTAGAATGGGCAGGAGCTAAGGATGATAGAAGAAGTACCTCTTGTTACTTAGCATTCACAAGTTCAAAGCTAGTGTCATGGATTTGCAAGAAGGAACCAACAATTGCTTTATGATTAACTGAAGCAAAATATAAATATTTGACCATGTCAACTAAAGGGGCAATATGGTTAAGATCGTTGTACTCAAATTTGGGACTTGTGAGTTCCAAACCACACATATTTGGAGATAATGTATGTTCCATGCATCTAGCACCAAACCCTATTTTCAACACAAGAACCAAACACATAGAGGTTTATTACCGCTTCATAAGAGAGAAAGTATTGGAAAAAGAGATTGATATTTCTTTTCTTCCAATTGAAAAGCAAGTACCTCATATGATGACAAAGGCACTTGATGGGTTAAAGGTTTGTAGATTTAAATCAATGGCAAGTATTCAACCTATTAGAGAATGAAGACTCAAACATACTTTATCTCGAGGGGGAGCTATTGGAACAATGCTTGAAAAGGATTAGCTCTACATAGAAAATTCATCATTTGAATTGTGTCAAAGTTTCCCATTGAGAGCTTTTTATTCGTGCTCATTTTTTTTATATTTTTCATAAAGAATTTTTATGGATCATTTACCAATGCAAAAGTCTAGTTATTTACAATTGTAAATGGACAAAATTAGAGCTCAAATTCCACGAATTTGAGGTGGGTGAGCTTGACAATCAATCAATCAATCAATCACCAAAAAGTAGATCAGATTCGATCTTCAATTTTCGTAGATTGTAGGGAAGTGAATTGATTCTCTTCAAAAACTTATCACACCTTGATTCAAATTCAAAATCCACTTGTAAAATTCATGGAAGACTTCAAGAACCTATATAAAGACTTAAAATAACTTGTACTGTAAATTGAAGCAATATACATACACTTTGGGTCATCATTGTGTTGCTCCTTCATTTCTCTACACCATCTTCTTCAACAACAATGCACTTGCAAACGCTACTGCTCTCCCTTGCAAGCTTGAAATTATATGAAAAAGCATTGATTGGAAAGATTAGTGTCTAGGTTATGTGTACAAAGTTTCAAAGCATTTGGTTTAGTATAGTTTTAGAAATATGAATTTTACTCGCTCAAGGTCTATCTCTACACAATCCTAAAAAATAAGTGGTACCTCTATTGAGTGTTAAGTTCATTCCAGAAGCATGTCTTGGTTATTACTTGTACTCTTCTACATTTTAGATACTCAAATTTATCTATAAATTCCTCCAAAAGGAAGTTGCCTTGTTTTAATAATGCTGGCCACTCTAAACATTTAAAGTTGAGTGTTTCACCCAAAGATAACACATTTTTTGAGTTAGTCAATGTGCAAGCCTATCTGTTTTGTATCAAATATTTCTTCTTGATGCTCCAAAGTACATAGTGGATTTTATTGCACCAATCACATGCATATATGGTCTATTTGACTCTCTAAAAGTGCAAGGCCTAGTCCTGTGTTGGTTGGATGGACCAAACTTCATCACTTGGGAACTCACTTTTCTATCTCCTGCAAGCTTCTATAAGTTCTCTCAATAGGCATAATGCAAGGTTCTAAGGTAAGTACAACTACGGTAGTTTCTATAAATACTATTGCTCAAGGAAAAGATTTATTGTATCCTAACCTAGTAGGGCAAGAGATGGAATTAGATTCTAGTGAGTCAAGTGAGTGTAGCAAAAAGAGAGCTAGAGCATGGAAAGAAACCAAAGACACAGTGAAATGAAAGTGGTCAAAGAAGATAGTGGAACTAGAGGGTAGTCTCAAGGAAATCAAAGAAAAAATCTTGGAACTCACATCTCTAACAAACTCACACATACATCCTCAAATCCATCTCCTAATATACTAGCATCCGTAGCACCCACCCCTAAACTAAGATTAGTCTTAGTAGACCCCACTCTAGAGGGCTTATATATGATGTTCAAAGCATACCATGCTTGTCTCAAAGAAGGTCCCAATGTAGCTAGCTAACTTAGACAAGAGTTATCGCATAGTTTATCTGGAGATTCAGAGAATTAAACTATGTATCAAAATTTTGGGACTATTGGAAGCTATGTTTGAGGCAATTTACCTCTTCAATGAAACAAATTCAATTAAACTAGGACTACATTTTCAAGTATTACTAGACAGATCAGAGAGAATTGTGACTAAGACAGAGGCTATCACAAAAGGATATCACAAAAGGCTCATTCCATTGGAAATGAGAGAGGAAGATTGTTCCAAAGAGAAACATATGCTCCTAACTCAATAGAGTGTGGAATTTGTCCCTCCATTACCAAGTACTCTCAAGGGTTCTTGTGGGAAATCCTAGAAGAGAAGTGGGCTAAGGAATGAGGGAATCCTCCTCCAATTTCGAAGATTAATGATATACAGGATCAATTTCCCCAAGATATCCCATCTCTGTATGGAGATCATATAGAACCACAATTAGAAGGCATATTTAGTTTTGAATCTTACTCCTCAAGAGTTACCCTTCATGGGCCCATAGGAATATAAATCAGTTCATTTGAGAACACCCACTACACTAGTTAGAAATAAAGATTCCATTATACGTATGAATAGGGAGGCAATGAAGAATCCTAAATTGCATTGTCACCTCACTTGATAGGAGCTTCTAAAAATGAAACTAGAGTTTTGCAAACATGTGGAAAATCAAGTCCCATAGATTGATTGCTCCCATTCAAAACTGTGATGCAAGATGAAACGACATGAAATCCCAACATATAAGATAGGATGCAAGATCGAAGGTGAAGAAGGTAATAACCTCTCTTCCCATTACGTATTAAGGCCACACAACTAATGCAATTCTAGATTCTGGTGTAGGTGTTTCCATTTCTATGAAATCTTTATGGATCTGGCAGGGCAAACCACTTTATGCCCCACTTGAATGAAACTTCAAGTGGTGGATGGAAATATAGAACATCCACCATTTGAATGTGACTAGTCAACAAAAATGGAATCGAAATCCATCCAATAATAGTCAAATAAATGTAGCTAGTCAACAAAAATGGAATCAAAATCCACCCAATAATATAGTTGGATTATTTATCTCCATTATAAAGCTATTCTTGAATTTTAGAGTCAAAGTTTTTGGGGTATGTACATGGATATTACTTATGAAACCTTGATGTTCAAAGATCAAACAAAACTTATGGAAAAGCTATTCTTCCCCTCCCTGTGAATTGAGGATTTTGATGAAGCTAACTAACTCTATTTCCATTTAGGGCTTGAATCTTTCAAAGGTCAAGAATTGATTCTGTACAATGCAATTAATTCACATTTCCCTTGAGGGATGTGTTGCTCCTCGATGACACAATTGGCACACTAGTTAGGATAGCGCAAACAATGGCCAAACTGAGCTCAAATGTAGATTCTAATAAACTTGAAGTTCTTGAAGTTTACCAAAGTTCTTTACCAACCTCTTAAAGCTAGTATATATTGGTAGAAATTTTAGGGATTGAAAAGTCTTTATTGATGATGCAGCTCAAGAATGAGCAGAACCAATTTTTGGAGTTTTTGCTGAAAATAAAACACACAAATGACATGAATAAGAAGGCGATCATGCTTGAAATATAGTATCACATTGTTCACCATGTAATAAACAAAGATAAGTAGCGCATTAGTCTTATGGAGATGTTTGAAAGATGGAGGAATGAAAAGATTCAAAGAAAAAAAAGGTTTTAGCATTTTAAAATGTGTTTTGACATATGAGTACAATAATGTTATAATATAAGTTAGACGTAGTCAAGCTAAAATAATAACACAATGAGAGCAAATAATATTTTTGCTTGAGTTGGATGTTTGTGGGATCTTCATTGGGGAGGAAACTTCTCAAGTGCTCACCAATCCTAGTTATGTTGTAGGATGGGCTTGCTTGAGCATGAAGTTCCACAAGCTAAGTTGTACACCCAAGCCCTCAAAACCAATTGTGTGAATCAATGAACCTAGTTGTATTTTAATGATCTATCTTTAAAGGTTGTATAAAAATGTGAGTCATGAGAATCATGTGAATCTAGATGTATTAAGTGTTGTATCCTTGAGGATGTATCGAAAACAACTTAAATGCAAGAAACACAAGTCAAAGACCAAGGAAGAGGGGAGATTTAAAAAACGTGTTGCTTGGGTATGAGGATTGCATGCTAGAGCGATATGTGGATAGGTGACCTCCTAGGAAGTGTGCTCCCAATGAAGATCTTACAAAAATCCAACCATCACAAAATTGAATCATTAACGAGCAAGGAATTAAATAGCCTTAACGTACATATATTATCTCAGCGCTTTACCATATGAAAACATGAAAAAGATTAAAGTAGGCGGGTTACCATACATGGATTGCGTTCATGTAATAGATCATTTTGCTATACACGAGCTATAATTTTGAAAGAACAATTGTAAAGATGAATGGACATAGTACCCAAGAGATTTCCGTATCCCACATAGCAAAATTAAAGAGCAATGGTAAAGGTGAATGGACATAGTACCCAAGAGATCTTTCATATCCCAGAAAACTTGTTTACAAGTGGTTTCCAATAGTTTAGAATGGTCAAATCCATTGCACGTAGAACTTGACGTTTGAACTTTGAACCTCCGCTTCAAGAGATCAGACGCAACCACTAGAACGAGACGTGGACATGCAATATATCATTTGGTCGCGGCATGGCATTCAATTCCTCTTTGAAACTTTTTGAAGGATGCTCCGCGTTAACGTGTTTGTCAAACGACTCTTCTTCGAAAGGTTTTGTTGATTTTGTGTTTTGTACATGGTTTTTCTCAAAGAATACATAAAGTTCTTTTTTGTGAGAATCAAATACAGATTGATCTCTGCTTCTCCAAATATTCTAGAGGATAATTCCTCTCCGAATGTTCCACAATGCAAGAGACATTCTATAACAGCAACCCAACAAGACTTCTTTGGCTCCTAAAACATGGTTGGAAGTACTCTTCAAAGGGTTGAAGCAGCAACCAAAAATTCTTGGCATGATGGCAGTCCAAAAAAAGATGGGACAAGTCTTCCACCCTGCCACAAAAGGTACAGATCCCTTCATTGATCTTAATCTTCTTACTCTTGATGCCGGTCTAGAGACCGTTATGTATGATAAGCCCTTGGAGAAAGGAATGCTTTATATTGAAAGAGAAAGCCCATAAGCATTTAAATCGATGCCTCCATTGGTGACTATTCCAATGCACCTACCATCTCTTATTAAGTAAATAAACAATAATATCAACAATTCTTTGGACGATTTGAAATTTCTTAGCATCAACTCAGCAACATCAGTAAACTTTACATCCTTGCTAAAGCAACTCTCCAACTCGATCTTCATCATTTGTTAAAAATATCCTTCCAAGTCAAGAAGCCCTTCTTGAAAAATTTGTGCTCTTTGATAAAAATAGGACTATTGTTCTACAAGGCAAGCCATTCACGACTCATTCTAGTAAAATCGTAAGTTATTGACAAGTTCCTGGGATGGAATGAATTGCTATTTCACACTCATCCAATTTATCTAGATCCTGCACATAAGAGAGCTTCCAACATGGGAAAAAAATATCATGAGACACAATGATATCCCATAAAGAATTGCTAGTCCAGGATTTATATTCATGCATATAAAAACGATGAATTTTCTATTAAAGAAGGTAAACCCAAATGTCTTCACTGTTAATGCATCTAACCACCCATTTAGCAACCAAGTTAGCGGCCATTTTAGTAGGACACATGATTCTAAGGCCTCCTTCAAATTTGAGGAGACAACAAATACTCCAAGAAACTTTGGCAATTTTGTTCTTTTGGGTATTTCTACCCCGCAAGAGTAATGTCTTGGTTCATCTGCTTCTTAGAGGCGAGCCAACAAGCCATGAAATAGGTCAGAGTAGGTAACATAAAGTGATTTAAAACAAAAGTTCAATGGGAAATAGTGCTCAGGCAGAGATATCGAGTGAAAACATATTTCCTAAAATTATCAATAACCCTTTCCCACCTTTGTTGAAACAAAATCTTGAGCCCCATAGAAATATCTAGAAGTTATTAGAAGCTTTGAAACTTGTTTTGTGTGATTAATTGTGGATCCACTAACAAGATAAAATACATCAAGAAAATCATGAAAAGCAATAACGGAGTTAGAATCAGCTTTAATGATCATATTTGTATCATCTACAAACATTTGCAATCCAAGCTGGGAGGTAGAGTTAGGAATTTGAATACCTAAATTTTCCATGATCCATGGCATCCTTAACCAGCCAACCCAAAGATTCACTAGTAATGGCAAACAACAAAGGAGCTAGAGGGAAACTTGAAGTAATTCAATGGCGATGCACCACAGTCTGCTTTCCTTCTCGAGAGCTCCACAATGATATCCTCGGAGTAGAAAATTGAGCTTCTAGGGAAGCACACGATACTCCGTAGAGAGGCTACTGAATATGCAAAAAACGCCTAGTACACAAGGAGCATGAAGACAAACTTCTTAGGTCTTACAAATGCGGTCAAACTTATTGTCTGTGGCTGACGAGGCCACTATATGTTTTATTAAAGAACATATACAAAGAAGTATCCGATGGCCATTTGGCCTTTCACATGGACACTAATGGTAACAATCTCCCACTAAAGGCCAATATGGCCAAAGTAACTATGGGAGAAAAATAAAGAATGATAAAGAATACCTGAGTGTAAGTATACAAACTATACCTCCCACCTGATGGGCATCTTACACAGTATACAAGTGACTATGTAAGATCCTGAATCAAGTAACCCCCATCAAGTGACAACAGTATCAAAAGCTATCCTCAGATCTCCATGCAAGAAAGCACTTTTCACATCCATTTGGAGTAGCTCTGAGTCCTCCATTGCAACGCATCCAAGCAACATGCATAGGGTAGTCACCTTGACCACTAGAGAGAAGATTTCCTCAAAATCAACACCATGTTGTTGCTTAAAACCCTTTGCAACAAGTCGTGCTTTATACTTTGAAGAAGCACTATCTGATGTGAATTACAGCTTATATACCCATTTACATGGTAAAGCTTTCTTGCCCTTTGGCAAAGGTACTAAATCCCAAGTACCATTCTTCTGAATAGAATCCAGCTCACTCTTCATGGAACGCTCCCACTTGACATGATCCTCTATTTGCATAGCCTCTTTGTATCAAGAAGGCTCAGTGGCATCTATTAGCATAACAAAATATAACTCTAGAACATACCTATCAGGTGGATGTGAGACACGTGTAGAGCATCTCAATGTTGCTGAAGAGGAACATGTGCATACCGATCTAATTAGACATTCTCGTGAACGTCCCTATGTGTAGCATTTTTATGCATGCTAATTAGAGGACTAGTATCCTCAAACATCACTCTCCTCTCTTCAACCTTCTTAATGGGCTGTTGATGCATGTTAGACTCATTGAAAATGACAATCACTACTTTTGATCACTGACCATGTTTCAGGATCCCATAAGAGATATCTCGACCATATCCAAGAAAAATGCATTTCTTTCACTTATGGTCCAACTTTTTTCTAGCACTCTTGGGTATATGAACATATGTTTCACACCCAAAAACGCGAAGATCATCATAATATGGTGGCTTCCTTGGGCTCCGAATTGAGCCTAGGGCATCTGCAAGCTCCTTAACCTTCAAGATGTACTCATTTATGTTAGTACTTGGTGCTTTCCTAAAATTATTTAGCTCATTCTTGAGTTGAATCTTCCTTGCCTTGGTTGAGGAAGAGTACAATCTCTCCAAGGTCTCCTAAACCTTCTTGGATGTGTCTAAGTCTTGTATATGACCTATCATGCTATTTCTTATGTGTTGGGATAGAATGAAGATGACTCTTCTATCGGTCCTTTCTATCCACTCATTAAGTGCATTAACCTACACTTGAGGGAAGTATATGAGAGACCAAATAAATCTTGAAATAAATGAAAATGAGTAGAATGATAGAGAAAACAATGCTCTACAATCTTGTACAATCATATTTGGAAAAGCTTAACTACATCTGTAGACAAAGAGGAGCAAAATCATGAGAAAACAAAGTAAGAAAGCAAGGGGACTACTTGCTCAAGTTTATGAATTCACTAATCTAAGTGGGAAATGCATGGAATGCATACAACAAAAGAAAAAAAGGTGGGATGATGCTTATATAGAGTTTTACTTTTCCTACAATCTAGCTAACAACCCCCCAATCAGTGTAGGTGCATGTTTTTGTGGCTGATTTGAAGAGATTTGAATTTGATTGAGTTTGGTGGAGCTTCTAAATTTATTCCACAACTTTGGGCCCTCCTTTTTGTTTGGTCCAGTTGCAAAACTTGTGGTTGGGCCCTTTTGCATGATTGAGACTTGATTTTCAACAAGTCGGTCACAAGAGAATCAATTAGATTTCACTCAAAGCTTAATAGTATATTTCCATTTATAAATACAATAGGCTCAATAGATGCATCAATATGGAAGAAAAAGTAAAAAACAACAACCTAAAAATGGCTTATTTTTGTTTGTGTGTGTAGGCAGATATACCTGTACACTAAACTTGTATGAAGAAAAATAAGGGGCTTCCTGAAGAAGGGGAGTTGCTATTTGGTTTCAAAACCAAATAAATGAAGTAATAACAGTGAATATACCATGCCAAAATAGACAAAGAATTTCTGCTGTAACTTTTGTTGGTTATAAAAAAGAGTTCATACATTTTTGGGCTAGATGAACTAATGAACTAACACATGAATTTGATTGTTACTTGAACTAATTGAGTGTGATAAATTGTGCAAAAATCCTATTTGAGCATTAGCATTCTATCCAATCTCTAATAGATCTAGTCCTTGATTGTTTATATGAAGCCTTTTGTAGTCCAAAGCTTTGTAAGTATGATAGGAACCTTATACCTGGCGTTGTATGTTGTACCAAAATTTTTTTTGACATTAATTGTTCCATTATGAAATGGTAATGCACCTCAAGATGTGCACTTCTTTAATGGAACACCAGATATGACTTTATGATTATAATTGTGGATATATTGTCAAACAAAGCAAGCCTTAAACCCTAGCTAAAGGATCAAAGTGGACCAACTATATTTCAAGGAGGTGTTCATGTTCTAGTTTTCCACTATACAAATGTTCTAGTGTTAGCATATATATGTGTGAGTCTAAGTTGTGAGTTTACATCCACAACCTCTAATATCTTCCTAAGTTACATTAAAGTGTAAGGAAGTTGCTATACATAGCCCTCTTTATTAGTTAGTGATTTTGTTAGCTTATACTTCCTTGTAGTTAGCCATTGCTCATTGCCTTTGTTTGTACTGAGCTAGTTTCTGGCACTATTTTGTTTTGGCTCTGGAGAGTTTTCTCCGTATCAGTTTGAAGTCATTTTACTTGTGTTTGATTGCTTATAGAGTCTTTAAGTCTTGTGTAAATGTATTGATTGTTTTTTGAATGAGCTCCAAGTGAGGCTTCAAACAATGAAGCTGTGTCTCTACACATAGGGAGACAACTACAACGACAACTAGTTTAACTTGCAGAACTTGGTTCTCCATGTTGGAGTATCCAAATCATGATTTTTTAAGTGTTCTTGATAGATGGAAGTCTCTACTTTTATTCTAGAAACCTGTATTATTTTTTGTTTATAGATTTTGAGTTAAATTTTCAATGACTTTGGTTCATTGTGGAAAACAACCTATGAGGGCCTACAACCTTCGAAAGCTGAATAGGGGTATTGATTCATCCCTAGATAATGGTATCAAAGCATTTCTGTGTTTTTGAGACTCTTTAAGGAGGTCAAAGTAACTCTCAGGATAGTAAAGCTCTGAGGAAAGGAGTTCTAATAGACATGCAAGCTACATCAATATTCAAAAGTGAATTCTGAAGCTAGGACCAAGCACCTCAATACATACAAAGAGGAAGCTATAAGAAGGTAATTATTTCAAAATTTTCCTATTCCATCACACTCAAGGGAAGCTTAGGAAGCACATAAGCTTAAGCAATGGCTAAATATGAAACCCAAATAGAGAAATTCGAGAAATGAAACTACCAACCTTGGAGATTTTAGGTAAGAAATTTCCTCATGGGCAAGGAACCATGGGGATTACTAAGTGGAGCTAATCCTAGGACTCATTATAGAGAGCCATTCATTCAAGCATAAGAAAGCGAGGTGAATGAGTTGGCTAAAAGAGATAGGGGAGTCATATTCATCTTATCTCAACATATTAGTAACAACATGAATGGCCATATCCAAGACTTGGACTCATCCAAGAAGGTGTGGAGGCTTTGGAGAGATTATAAACCACCTCCACAAAGGAACTAAAGATTTGAATCAAGAATAATTTTAACAACTTAAGGAAGGCTTCAAATAGTAGCATCAATGATTATGTGCTCAAGGTGAAAAATATTGTAGATGCCTTAGGATCAATAGGCAACTCCATTGATGATGATAATTTGGTAGCTTATACACTAAATGTGCTGAGAGATGATGATAAATGAAGGCCATTCACTACTTCACTATATGTGAGGGACACATTACCAAATTATGATGAGTAAGTCACAATCATTGTGATTGAGGAGATGAACCTCAATGTAAGTCATTCAAAGGGCAATGAAGCCGTCTTTTATGTAGGTAAAGACAAAGGAGAAAGATGTGGACACAATGGGAAAGGAAAAGGAAGGGGAAGATCAAATGACTATCAACAATGTTTGAGTTGAATTTATGGAGCAATGTGGAGAGGAAGAGCTAGAGGAAGAGGAGGTCAACCTCAAGGAAAGGAGTACACAAAGGAGCTACAACTACCATACGTCGGGCAACTTTACAAGGGATTGTTACTCAAACGAAAACCAAGGAGGCTATAAGAAGAATCAAGGTCACATTGCAGATACTTCAAATATATCAGAGGATGATAATATTTTAGCCATGATGCAAACAAGTGGTAGGAAAAAAGGTGTACAAACCAGATGGTACATTGATAAGGGATGTTCAAATCACATGAGTTGCAATAGCGAAAGGTTTTCTAATTTTCGTGAACCAAGCACAGAAAGGCATGTAGAAACAAGGGATGACACTAGGCATAAGATCACACACATAGGTGATGTTCCTTTGGATGAAAGTTAGAATGCAAAGTGTCTAAAAGATGTGTTATATGTGCCAAAAAGCACAAATAATCTAGTATTTTTGGATAGATGGTTGAAAGAGCGTATGTAATTAAGTTCAAAAACAAAACATGCATTATGGAAGATCCAAAGCAAGGCTACAAGCTCATAGTTAAGGGAAAGAAGGAAGGAAGGCTATTCACCATCTAGGTAAGACCACCTTTATTAGATATGGTCTATTTCACATTTGGTAGCAAGCAAATAGATCAAGTGGGTTTTTGGAACAAGATGATCATCCAAAAAAACATTCAAAAGCTGAAGGATATGTGAATGATAGGTGTGGTAAGTGGTCTTCCAAATTCCCACTTTCACATTATGCAAGACTTGTGTGAGGCATGTTGTTGAAAATCAAATCTCAATCATGCAAAAAGGCTCAACCATGAGTTTTTCAAGTGGACCAATAAAAAAGGATGACCCAAAGTCATGAAATAAAGTTAGAAGCTGCACCAAACTCAATCAAATTCAAATCTCATCAAATCAACCACCAAAAAGTGCACCTAAACTGATTGGTGGGTGGTTAGCTAGATTGTAGAAGTAAAAGTCTATACAAGCATCATCTTGCATTTGTTTCTTGCGTTTTATGCATTCCATGAGTTTCCCACTTAGTTTAGTGAAGTCATAAACTCCAGCAAGCAGCCCCCTTGCTTGCTTACCTCATTTTCTCATGATTTTGCTCCTCTCTATCTAGAGGTGTAGTTAGGCTTCTCCAAATCTAATTGTACCAGATTGTAGAGCATTGTTTGATCTCTCATTGTACTCCTTTTGATTGATTTCAAGCTTCATTTGGTCTTTGCAATTGTGCCCTGAATGTTTCCAAAGTTTCAAGTTATTTGGCTGAGTGAGTTGTGAGAAACTGCCAACTTTGTGAAGGTATATCTCTGCACATAGGCAGAGAGTGTTGCAAACAGGTAGCCTATTTTGCAGAGGGTGATTCTCCTACCTGGAATATCCATTTGGAATGATTTAAAGCTTTTTGGGTAGCTCTTATAGTCTACTACAAGGATAGAGAAGTTCATTTTAAGTATCTATACGTGTGCTGAGAAAAGTTTAGAATAGTGAGCATATATCACTACTTGTGGACCTAGTGGAGGGTAGCCATCCTCCATTTTCGCACTGGGGTGTTAGAATCATCCCATTAGTGGTATGAGAGCCATTTTGGAGGCTTGGAGACATCGGTGGCATCATATGGAAGACTTGAAGGGCTCAAGACAACTCGTGGAAGCACAAGGAGGATTCATCAAAGCAAGAAGACATCAAAAGGGGGATACGTCGATCGAGATCTCAACTAGCCGAAGGTTAGCAAGGGAGAAGCTATCAAAAGGTAATATCCACACCTTCTAAAGAATACAAACACTTGAGGAGAAGCTAGAGGAGCAGCTTAGAACAAATAAATAAGTTAGAGAAAGGCAATTATCAACCATGGCAATTTAGAGTTAGCAACTACCTTATGGGCAAAGGATTCTAGGGATTAGTGAGCGGCAGGGAGCCAATGCCTCATGTACATGATCCACCACTTCAAGGGCAGGTCAAGGCGCTTAATAAATGGATAGAAAAGGATAGGAGAGTCATATTCATTCTATCCCAACACATAAGCAATAGCATGATAGGGCATATACAAGACTTGGACACATCCAAGAAGGTTTCGGAGACCTTGGAGAGATTGTACTCTTCATCAACCAAGACAAGGAAGATTCAGCTCAAGAATGAGCTGAATAATCTTATAAAATCACCAAGTAGTAACATAAATGAGTACATTTTGAAGGTTAAGGAGCTTGCAAATGCTTTAGGCTTAATTGGGAGCCCAATCAAAGATGATGATCTTGTTGCACACACTTTCAATGGCTTGAGAGAGGATGAAAGGTGGAAAGAATTCACCACATCAGTTTATGTGAGGGATTGCCTACCAGAATTTGATCAATTAGTCACATTGATGGTGACCGAGGAGATGAACCAAGGAGGTTCACAATCAAAGGGCTCCCAAGCCCAAGTTTTCTATGCAAGTAGAGGCAAAGGCAAAAGAGGTGGAGAAAACTCCCAAGGCAGAGGGAGAGGAAGGTCAAGCTCAAGCTCAAGCAACCAAGAAGGCTCCAACCAAACCTATGGATCAAGAGGAAGAGGAAGGAGTGGACGAAGAGGAGGAAGATCACATGGAAGAGAAATGTCCAATGGAGAATGCTACAATTGTGGAAAATCGGGCCATTATGCAAGAGATTGTTGGTCAAAAGGAGGAGGAAATCAAGGATACAAAAGGAACCAAGGTAATTATGCTAGTACTTCAACAAATTCAGAAAAAGAGAACTTGCTTATGATGTATGGCTCAAGTGAAAGAGTCAATTCAAATCTTACATGGTACATTGATAGTGGTTGTAGCAACCATATGAGTTGCAATAAAGATGTTTTCTTTAATTTACATTCACCCATCACTCAGGGACATGTAGAGACAGGGGATGATACTGAGCACAAGATTACACATGTGGGAGATGTTGCATTGAATGGATCCCAAGGCTCCAAGGTGTTGAAGGATGTGTTGCATGTGCCAACCATCACAAAGAACTTGGTTTCGGTAGGGCAAATGGTTGAAAGAGGTTATGAGGTGAGGTTCAATGAGCAAGGATGTTTTGGTGAAGACCCCATGTAGGACTACAAGCTCATAACAAAAGGAAAGAAGCAAGGAAGACTCTTCACCGTGAAGGTAAAGCCATCAACCCCTCACACTGTCCACTTGTCAATTGGAAATAAACAGATTGTAGAAATTGACTTATGGCATAAAAGAATTGGACACATAAACTTACAAAGGATGAAGGAAATGCAATGGAAGGGCTTGGTGAGTGGTCTACCTGATCTTACATCTCAGAATATGCAACATTTGTGCCATGCTTGTCAATTAGGAAAACAAAGCAAATTGCCATTCAAGAAGGGATCACATGTGAGCAATGAAGTGTTGAATCTCATGCACACAGATGTATGGGGACCTACAAGGGAGCCATCCATTGGAGGTAATAGATATTTTGTCACATTTATAGATGATCATTCAAGGTTTGTTTGGATGTATTGCATGAAGTCAAAGTTGAGAGGTGTTTTACCACTTCAAGAGGTTCAAAAACCTAGTGGAGAAGGAAACAAGGAAGTATATAAAGACTCTCAGATCGGATGGAGGGGGGAGAGTATTTTTCAAATGAATTTTCAGATTTTCTACATGACCATGGCATAAAAAGGCAATTCACTTGCAAGTATGCACCTCAACAAAATGGGGTGGCAAAAACGAAGACTAGATACATAGCTGAAGTGGCTAGATCTTTATTAAATGAAATGAATGTTCCTAACTCTTATTGGGCTGATGCAACAAAAGTTGAGTTATCAAGTGGTGAAAGTGCTCCAACGAACCAGCATAGGACCAGCCCTAGCTCTTTGGATATGTATAGTAGACCTTGTAGGCTCGTGGTTAGTACAATACAACTGAGTATGTACTTTGGAACATCAACAAGAACAAGTTGATGCAAAATAGATAACTTGCACCTTGACTAGCTTACAAAAACCTTGTAAAAATGGATGGAAGTTATGACTTCAAACACTGAGAGTAGCCAACATAGTTACAATTGGAAACATTCCTCTTGAGGGCATGTTATACATATGGTTGGCTTGCTAAATGTGTAAAATCCCTAATGTATATCAATTAGTGAAGGAGCACTCACCTTAACACTGATTGGATGTCAGCCCGATTTGTATGGGATGTGCAGACAATGACCTTGAGATTGTAAAACTCAGATTTCTCTAAATGTACGAAACCAAATAACTTGAAAATTTGTACACATACACTAAAGAGTTATAAATTGCCAATGAATGCTTAAACATTTGATTTAGAGCTCTGTAGTGAGAGCAAAAATCTCTACAGGTTGATTGAGTCTTAGGAAGGAGCAGAGAATAGAAGTGGCACCAAGCAATGATCAAAGAGTGTACATATTGCTTCAAATCAACACTCTAACTAATGTAAAAGTATTTTTGAGTCTTTCTATAGAATCTTGAGGATATGGTCATGTCTTTTCTTCATGAATTTGAATTTGAAATTAGGCATGTTTGGTAGTTTAGATTGATTGGAACCTTTCCTAGAATTTAGGAAAAGAGAAAGTTGAAGTCATATCTACTTCTTGATTGATTGATTGAGAATCAATCTCAACCACTTCTAACTCGTGGCTTTTAGTCCTTTTACTCTTTCCTTTTACAAAGGTAAATACTGTGAAGCTTATAAGAAATGATCATAAGTGATCAACCAATTAATAGAAAGAAATAATATGCACATAAGTTCTATTATTCAAGGTCCATATATGGAACCATCCAAATGATGGATTTGATGAAGATCATATTCACCTCAAGCATAATGAAAGATTAATGTTCCAAAAAGCCCCCTCAAACTAAAGTATGCTCAAGTCTTCATTCTCTAATAGGTTGAATACATGCCATGGTTTTGCATCTACAAAGCTTTATCGCATCACGTGCCTTTGTCATCATATCTGCTATTTGCTTCTTAGTAGGAACAAATGAAATGTCAATTTCCTTTGCCATAAGCTTCTCTATTACAAAGTGGTGATGGATTTCTATGCTTTATCCTTTCATGAAAAATTGCATTTGTAGCTAGATGCATGGAACTTACATTGTCTCCAAGTAATTGAGGTTTGGAACTTACAAGTCCCAAATATGAGTACAACTCCTTGAGCCATATTTCTTTTTGAGTTGAAATAGTTAGACCTCTATTTTTTGCTTATATTAAAGATAAAGAAACTGTTGGTTACTTCTTGGAACTCCATGAAACCAATTTTGAACTTGCAAATGTTAAGTAGTAGAGGTACTTCTTTTATCATCATTTGGTCTTGCCCAATCTACTTGTGAATAGATTTTGATATCCAAATTTGAAGAGTCACTACAACATATAAGGGGCATACCGATGCTATCCATACTAAGGGTACCCTCGGCATCAGTATGATCGGAAAAAATGCTTTTAAGGATCACATTAGGCATACCGATGGTCACGCGATCATTGGTATGACCATTTGAAATTAACCATCCGTATACGTTACCATCATCAATATAAGCGCCGATATAGGCATAGACATGAGCATTGGTAAATTCTTGGAAATTATCGATGCCTATATCGGCACCATGCCTAAATCATACCGGGACCCGAGAGCAAAAACTTGACATTTTGAATTGAGTAGTGCTTCTATCGAACTTGCATGCATAAACTGAATTGTGACCTGCAGTCTTGTGCACACACACACACACACATAGATGTCTTTCTCTACACACACATGCACACACACACACACTCTCTCTCTCTATCTAGATCTTGCATCTTGGTAAGTGATGCACATACTCTTTCACCCTTTCTCTTTCTCTATGTTTTCTATTGTCTAATTTCTCTTCTCTTTTGGTTCGCAAGAGTTTTTTGGTGTCGATTCTTTTGAATTTGACAAGAAACAACATTCATTAGGCTTTGACAACAGTGATCCAAAAGATTACATTGATGTAAGTGATTGTTTTGTTCTCTATTGAGAGAGAGAGAGATGAAAGAGAGAGAGAAAGACAAAGAAAGAGATCTAGAGAGAAATTGAGAGAGAGACAGATGAGAGAGAGATGAGAGAGAGAGATTAAAGAGAGAGAAAGAGAGAGAGAGATGAAAGAGAGAGATAAAGAGAGAGATGAAGAGAGAGAAAGAGAGAGAGAGAGATAGAGATACATAAATACACACATACTCATGTATATGGCATGCATACATACTTACACACATATACACACATGCATACATACACACACATCTACACACGCATACACATACATATGCATACATACATTCACACACATATGTACATACACATACATACACATATACATACACATACACATACACATACACATATACATACACATATACATACACAAACATATGCATACATACATTCACACACATACATACACACACATACATACACATATACATACACATATACATACACATATACATACACAAACATATGCATACATACATTGACACAAATACGTACACACACATACATACACACATATTCACACACATTCACACACATACACACACATTCACACACATACGTACACACACATACTCACACATTCACACACATATGTAAACACACATATATACACATATACATACACATGCAATATTACATACACAAATGCATATATTACATACACACATGCATATATTATACTCACATACATATTACCTACATAGATTCATATTCATGCATATGTGTGCATGCATACACACATAAACATACACACTCACATACATATACACACACATACATATATACATACACACTCACACCTAAACGCACACACTCACATACATATTACATACACACACATATGTATACACACATGCATATGCATATATACATACACACACATGCATGCATACACATATATATACATACATGTACACACACATATACATACTTATACACATATATGCACATAATACATATACAAACATACATTCACACACATAGGTACACACACATACATACACATATACATGTACAAATATATGTATACATACACATATACATACACAAACATATGCATACATACATTCACACACATACGTAGACACACATACATACACATATACATACACATATACATACACATACAATATTACATACACACATGCATATATTACATACACACACATACACATATACACACATACACACATGTACACACATATGCATACACACATATACACATGTAATACAAATATATATACATACACATTTATACAAATTTTAGGGTTAAATAAATTAAATACATATAGTTGAATATATAAAAATAGGGTTCTAGAGTTTTTTATTAAATTAAATATATATGATTAAATATAGATCTAGGTCTTTAAGATTCGGGTTTTAAGGTTTAATTAGGTTTTTGGAATTAAATGTTCTAACATGTCTACATGGTTTAGATGGCATCTTTGGATGCGAAGGAGAGAATGGCATGTCCTTCCAATCAGTGCAAGTATCAAATTTATTGAAAACGATGGATTTGTATTGAACATATTAGAGAATATGGATCCTTTGATTAAAAAAATGACTACAAAACCGAAGCTACCATTCGCATGGTTCCCCTGGTGAGAAGGAGGACCCAAATGACATTGCACCAGTAACCTCTTCTAGGCATAAGATAACAAAGAGGAAGGTAGAAGTGCAAGGTACTAGTAGCATTACACAAAATGAACACATGGAAGAAATGTGTAAAGCGTTTTATGTGATGGACGAAGATCATGATGGTGGAGAAGATGTCATGGGTTCCATGGACATGGGAGAATTTCCACCATTAGAAGCTCATGAAGAATACAAGAACATGTGAAGACTAGCCCATTTACCACTATACAATGGGGCAAAGGTATTTGTACTACGTGCATCACTCGTAATGCTCAATTTTCAATCCATTTATGAATGGTTAGATAGTAGCAACTTTGAGTTTTTGAGCTAAATGGATTTTGAAATAAAATTTCATTGCTGTATCAAAATAACTTTATTTCCTAATACCATTCTAATTGCTTATTACAGGCTTCTTAAAGATCAGTTTCTGTCAGATGGCAATGACATGCCTCAAACACATAGAGATGCAAAAAACCTTTTACAATGCATTGGAATGGACTACACCAAGATTCATGCTTGTACGAATGATTGTATTTTTTTTGGAACGAGTATGAGCATCTCCACATATGTCCAAAGTGTGGAGCAAACAGGTTTAGGGAAGACCTTGTGGGAAACGCAATCCCCACAAAGGTTCTTCACCACTTTCCTATCATTCCAAGAATTAAGAGTATGTTGAGATGCAAATCCATAGCTGAGTTAATGTCATGGCATGTAAAGAGCAGGTCTACAGATGGTGTAATGTGACTGCTTGCTGACTCTGATGCATGGAAACACATAGATAGTAAGTGGCCAGAATTTGCTAGTGCGCCTTGAAACTATCATCTTGGCCTAGCTATGGATGGGGTAAATCAATTTGGTTTACACAAATCTTCATGGAGCACATGGCCTGTATGTTTGGTCACCTATAACATCTCACCATGGTTGGCCACAAAAAAGGGTGATTTATTATTATCTCTTATTGTGCCAGGTAAGTACAAGGTAAAAAACATGGATGTATACCTTGCACCACTTGTGGAAGAGTTGCACACTTTATGGGATAGGACTACTGTGCATGCCATGTCTCAACCTATAAAAAGATAAGACGTGTGAGTGCAAGGCATACTTATGTGGATGATGCATGATTGGCTCGGTTATGTTGAATGTTAAGGTTTATTGATTTTAGGTTACCATGCTTGTGCCCTATGTGGACCATGACTCTGAGCATGCTACTCCAAAGCACTTCGGAAAACTTTCTATGAAGGACATCATAGACATTTTCCTGATGGACATGTTTTACATGAAGGGTAAATTGGCCGACAAGCGCAATGCCAAATGAAATCAAGCAATTAGAAGCAGCTATGGGATTCAGAAATACCAGTTGCTGGCATGAAATTGTTATCAATGTTTCTTGAGCTCCCATATTGGAGTGAGTTATTCATCAATCATTTGGTAGATCTGATGCATATTTTCGGGAATGTGGGAGAGATTCTCTAGAAGACTTTGATCGAAAAGAAAGAAAGCAAAGCACAAAGGGAGGACTTGGAAGATTGAGGTCATATGAAAGAGTTATGGGCAATTCCTAAGCCCAACCAAACATTGTCACTACCAAGAGCTCCTTGGGTGCTTCACAAGATGGAAGAGCAACTAATGAAGAAGGTGATTTCAGAGTTTCAAAAACCTACTAGGTTCATGAGGTGTGTAAAGACTACCTTCACATGAAATGATTATCTCGGAGGGCTCAAGTCTCATGATTGGCACATGTTTTTATAGTTTTTTCTCCTTATAGCTTTAAAAGATTTCCTTTTGGAGAATATGCGAACAACCATTTATAAAATCAGTTCCTTGGTGTGTTGGATCTGTTCTAAAGAGATAAAGAAAGATAGCATGGAGAGTGCAAAACTCAATGCTATAGCTTCCCATTTATTATCTGCCTTGATTCCATTGATCACTTGCCTCACAATCTGCTCTTCATGTAAGACAATAGTTACGCAATATAACACAGGAGCAATAGCAGAGAAGATAACAGATATAGAAGAATCTCAACAATTTTCTACTAGCAGCAAGTACAAAGATGATGACGTCCACCCGTGCGCTCTCAAGGTAGAGCTTAAATGGTGATCTAGACAACTCTAGATAGGGAGATACAAGGTAGAGGTATGCTGGCTCAACTCAATGTCTCAGGTAGTGCAGAAGTCATGTATATATAGGATCATGGGTGGCCTTACGTGGATGGCTATACATGGGCAGTAGAGCGTGGGCGGCCACGGCCTGCGTAATTGCCATATGACTTAGACCGGTTGAGTGACCTAACAAATATAAATGATTTCTGACTCCGACAGGGAATATTCTATGGAATATTCCTTTTACCGCTGCTCTGGACCTCCCAATTGGGGACCCTGGTAACTCCCTTTCCTTACAATACCTTACATGATCCAATATGACCTTCATCCAACATGCAAGTTGGGATTCCCATCAATTGGGTAATGCACGCTTGGCTTCTCCTCATAACGGGGGCCTTACAAAATGTGCATACAATCATGAGGGGTAGACATTGATCATATACTAACACCCCCCCCCCCCCTCAATGTTTACCGATGAAAAATCAAGTAGATTTCGGTACTATGCCCATCTATTGAAGATGTCTGTTGAGCTGCTCTCTTCCAACTGCTTTAGTGAATATGTCAGCACAATTTTCCTCTGTTAGGCAATATTCTAGCTCCACAATTTCATCTTCAATTAGCTCACAAATGTAATGGTACTATACTTCTATGTGTTTGGTGCGAGCATGAAATACTGGGTTCTTTGCAATAGCCATACAACTTTGATTATCACACTTGAGTATAGTCTCCATATTTGATGGAAAGCCTAGATCTGCAAGAATTCTCCTTAACTAGACTGCCTCACAAGAAGCAAAACAAGCTGCTTTGTACTCTGCTTCAGTGGAGGAGAGTGCGAGAGTTGGTTGCTTTCTACTTACCCAAGAAAATATTCCTGAACCAAGTGAGAAACAATATCTAGAAACTGATTTTCTAGAATCATAATCTCCAACCCAATCTGAATCACAATATCCTTGGAGTGTATCACCTGTGGTATAAAAAATACCTAAATCCAAGGTTCCTACAATGTACCTTAGAATTTGCATTCCATCATTCTAGTGACTCTCCTTAGGTTTGTTGGAAAACTTGCTTAATACTCCAACACCATAGCAAATGTCTGGTCTAGTGTTGCAAAGAAAAATAAGACTTCCAAGGAGCTTCCTATACTTCTTAGCATCTACATCAGGCATGTTATCATCCATAGATAGCTTATGATTTACCTCCATAGGTGTGCTAGTTGGCTTGCAGTCCATCATTCCAAATGCCTTGAGAATCTCTTTGGCATATTTTTGTTGTGAGATGAAAATGCCATCCTTCCTTTGCCATACTTCAATTCCCAGACAAAAATGGAGTAGACCTAAGTCTGTCAGTTCAAACTCAGTTCCCAAGCTGATCCGAGTTTGATTGATGAGTTCCTGATGATCTCCTGTAATGATCAAATCATCTACATATACAATGACAACAAGTAGCTTGCTATCCCTTTTCATTACATACAAGTTAGCATCAGAAGTACTTCTTTCAAAACCCATATTTTTGAAAAAATGATCTATTCGCTGGTACCAAGCCCGTGGAGCTTGCTTAAGTCCATACAAAGCTTTCTTTAACTTGCAAACTTTATTTTCTGAATTGGGCACCTCAAAACCTGGTTGTTGAGATACATATACCTCCTCCTTGAGGTGACCATTCAAAAATGCAGATTTGACATCCATCTGGAAAATAGGCTAGGCCTTTTGTGCAGCTACTACAAGTACCGTCCGAATAGTTGTCATGTGTGCTGTTGGTGCAAAAGTTTCTTGAACATCAAATCCTTCGATCTGTGAAAAACCCTGTGCAACTAATCTCGCCTTATACTTTTCTAATGTTCCATCTGCTTTATACTTAGCTTTCCAAATCCATTTAGTACCTATTACCTTCTTCTTTGGCGGCAAGTCAACTAGATCCCATGTATCATTTTTTAGTATACTATCATACTCTGACTGCATTGCCACTCTCCAACCTAGATCATCAAGGGCTTCTTCAATGGTGGTAGGTTCCTTTATCGAGCCCATGATATCTGCCATTAGAGCCATGTTAACAATGTGTTCTGAGGCTCTTCTTTGCTCCTCTATTCTCTTTGATCTTCGTAATCCATCTGATGATGATTCTGGTACATCTACATGTAGATTGTGATCATCAAAGAGCTGTTGTGCCCACTTCGGTAGTGGCTTACGCTGTGTAGCTACAACTCGTTGGCTTTTTATTGAGGAAATTTCTCCATCAGATGTTTCCTCCTCCTCAACTTTAACCTGTCTTTTGATAGGCACAAGGTGAGATATTTCTCCGTTTGATGAGATAGTAGATTTACCTTTATCTTCTACTAAGTTTGGTCGTTCATCAAACACCACATCTCGGCTGACAAAAATCTTCCTTGCCTCAGGATCCCACAACCTATATGCTTTAGAATCTTCACTATATCCTAGGAAGACACACTTTTTGCTTTTTGAATCCAACTTTGATCTTGTTGAATCAGGAATATGTGGAGAACAGAAACAACCAAAAATTTTGAAATGCAAAACTGAAGGCTTTTTACCAGAATATGCTTCTTGAGGAGTCATCCCCTTCAGAGCTTTTGTGTAGCTTCGATTGAGGATGTAGACTGCTGTATTGACTACTTCTGCCCAGAATGAATCAGGCATGTCTTGAGCCTTTAACATACAACGAGCCATTTCAACTACTGTCCTGTTCCTGCGCTCAACAATGCCATTTTGTTGAGGTGTATGATGTTGGAGCAAGTCTATGACAAGCCTAAGTATTGGCTTGAGTCTCACAAAGTCTTAGAAAAAGCCTTAAAATGAAGACTATGTAAAGTTCACTTGTGAACTACCTCTTGTAACTTTTGAAGAGTTTACTTAATGTAAAAGTAAGAGAATCTTAAGTGGTTGAGCCCACATGATCAAGAATGGAAAGAGGAGCCACGAATTCATGATTTGTGGTAGGTAGAGAATCAAATCAATCATTGATTGATTGGAGAGTGATTGAGGGAAGTTAGCCTCCCAAACTCAACTATAAATAGATGGTAGTTTTAGTCGTGGTTAGAGAGACCTATGTGAAGACCTCCAAGAGCTGAGCTTTATGCCATATCAAGGTGTGATTACAAGGCACACATATGTATCAGTAAGTCATTGTATTGTACAAGCAATATACTTTCATTTTCATGATTATTTGAGTTCATCTTTCCATGTTCTTGTGATGTGTACTACTCACTGCCATTACTTCAGTTTTTCTCAGTCAGCTTGCAGAGATTGTTTCTCTGCACTTGGTTCATCATTTTCAGTGATTTAACTTGGTAAAGTTAGCTCTATAAGTCTACTATATGCTCACAAATTTTCATGTCATTTGGATGTTGGAATCTTCAGTTATGTGCATTTGAAGTCAACAGGGTATGTTCATCTTCACTTCTCTGTCAGGTACCCGACTTTTTCAGTCATCGTGTCAGAGTCATTTCTCAGTGTTTACGCATCCAAATTCAGTGATTTTAAGCTTGTTGGATTCAGCTTACTGTCTAGTATAAGCATACAAATTTTCATGACCATTTGATTCTTACATCTTGAGTTATGTTAATTTTTCTACTCACTGGTCTATTTCTGTAGCAGCCCGTGAAAATCGGGATGATGTCATCACCTGTTAAAAGTCATTCTCAGTGTGTGGTTTGTTATTTTTGATGAGGTTACTCTCTAAAGTTAGCTCTTTAAGCTACCTAGCCTTCCCCAACAGAAATTAATCTAATTGCTGCTCTGCTCAGAGAATTATGTAAAACACTGGACAGGTGTATCAACCAAGAATAGCAAGTTTTCACCTCTGAGCTAACTCCAACTTATCTGTTTTGATCTATCTTTTTGAGAGTGATCTTCCAAGGTACATAGGGTGTCTAATACATCCATTGGCAAGCTAAAAGGGCCCACCATCTACTCCTGGAGTTCATTTGGCTGGTGTAGAGCAAAGATTTTGCAACACCTCTTCATCTTCAACACATACCTATCCATCTCTTCACAGTGGTATCAGAGCAAGGTTGGACAACATGGCAGATGGATTTCCTTCATCAATTGACAAATTGGATAGAGGTAATTACTCAGCTTGGTCATTAAGAATGGAAGCTTATCTCCAAGGTAGAAGTTTATATGGTTATGTGGCTGGAGATGAAGTTATGCCAAGTTTCAGGAACAAAAGTCAACCAACACAAGAAGAGCAAGAAAGATTGAGCACATGGTGCTCCAAGGATGCACTTGCAAGGTCTTATCTCCTCAACTCTATCTCAGATTTTTTGTTGCCTCACATTAGAAGTTGTAAGACATCTCAGGAAGTGTGGGATGCACTTGAAGCTTTCTTTGCTTCAAGTACTAAAGCTAGGAAGCATCAACTATGGCTGGATTTCACAACTCTCAAGAAGGCTCCCAAACAAATTGTGACTGATTTTGTCACAAAGCTCAAGGACATAGCAGATCAGTTGGGAAGCATTGGAGAGGTAATAGATGAAGAGCAAATTGTAAGGCAGGTCATCAATGGCTTGAAGGCAGATGACAAGTGGGAAGCATTCACCACAGCTATGGATTTGTACATGGACATGCATGTACCTGATTTCAACACACTCATTGGACAATTACTTACTCAAGAGGCAAAGCTTATCAAAAATGGAGAAAGCTCTAAAGGTAATCAATCTTCAGCTTTATACATGGATAAAAGAAAGTCTAAAGATAACAAAGGAAAGGCAAAGAAAGTGGATGATGAAGCAGGTACATATCAAGCTAACTATGCAGGTAGAGGAAGACATGGCAGAGGTAGAGGAAGAGGTGGTAGACAAGGCAGGGGGAGATCCCAAGACTCCAACTCATGTTCTATTTGTGGATTAACTAATCATACAACTGAAAATTGCTTTAGGAATTCCAGGAATCAAAGAGGCAGAGGATACAATAGAGGAAGTTATGGCTACTCAAGAGGAAGGTTCAACAACTACCATGGCAACTACAACAACTACAATCATTCAAACTATCAAGGAGGCTACAAAGGAAGGAGAGACTACAATAACTACACAGAAGACTCAAACAAAGAGGATTCATTATTGATCATGAACATGGCTATGCCACAAGGTAAATCTGATGAGCATATTTTCTACATAGATTCAGGTTGTTCAAATCATGTGGCAGGAAATGTGGCACTCCTATCAGATTTAGAAGATCCAAGGAATAAGCATGAGGTACAAACAGGAGATGATACAAAACATCCTGTGGAGAAAATAGGCAATGTCAAAGCACCTGATGGAAACATCAACCTACTCAGTAAGGTACTCTATGTCCCTACCATTACAAAGAATTTGATAAGTGTTGGGCAGATAGTAGAGAAAGGGTTGCAAGTCAGGTTCACAAAGGCAGGAGCATTTGTTGAAGATCCAAGTCAAGGATTCAGAAGAATTGCAAAAGGTGAAAAGACAGGTAGATTGTTCACATTTGAATTACAGGACACTAGAAACATTGCTCTATTTAATTATGGCAGTCAGACACTCACAGAATTGGAAGTATGGCACAAAAGGTTAGCACATATTGGTGAAAGGTCATTAAAGCAAATCCGCAGGGACCAAAGTGTACTTGGACTCCCTAATTTGTCAAAACAACATATGATTTATAAGTGTAGTGCATGTCAGTTTGGAAAGTCTCACAGGTTACCATTCATGAAGAAAGGTTATATGCATGGAGATCTCTTGGAGTTGGTTCATACAGATGTATGGGGACCTAGCAAGGAAGCTTCAATATCTGGATCAAGGTATTATGTTTCCTTTATTGATGATTGCAGCAGATGGACTATCCTATTCTTTATGAAACACAAAGATGAAGTTTTTTCATGTTTCAAAAGATATTTGGCTCTTGTGGAGAATCAAACAGGTAAATCACTAAAAAGGCTAAGGTCAGATGGAGGGGGAGAATACTTCTCCCATGAGTTTGATTCTTTTCTTCAAGAAAGAGGAATCAAAAGAGAGGTAACTACAAGGTACACTCCTGAGCAAAATGGAGTGGCAGAAAGGAGGAATAGGACAATTGTTGAAGCTGCAAGGTCTATGTTAAATAAAAAGCATTTACCTAATTACTTATGGGCTGAGGCTGTATCTACAGCCACTTACTTGATTAACAGGTTGCCTTCAAAATCCCTTGATGGGATGAATCCATATGAGGCTTGGAATGGAAGAAGACCAAGTTTAGATCATTGTAAAATTTTTGGATGTATTGCTTTTGCTCATGTTCCTTCACAGGTTAGAGGCAAGATGGATCCAAAAGCAGAAAGGTGTGTATTTATTGGATATGACAACAATCAAAAGGGCTATAGGTTATACAACCCTACCAACAAAGGATTCTTGGTAAGCAGAGATGTAGTTTTTGATGAGAACAATTCATGGTATGAAGATTCATGCAGGAAGGTCAATTTACCATATGATCTTGAAGAAGATTTTCCAAAGCTTGGTAGAGAACAATCAAAGATTGAAGAACAAGACACCTCAGAGGGTGATGAAGAATGTCAGATGGAAAAGATCAAAGCATGGAAGTCTAAAGGTAAAGCAAAATTGCAGGAACTTGGACATGAGGCAGAATCATCACATCATGGCCTAAGAAGATCTATGAGGGAAAAGAAAAAACCAGAAAGGTATGGGTTTGACACCTCATTAGTAACTAAACATTCTATCTACATAGCACAGGACATAAACCAAGAGGAGCCATCATCATTTGAAGAGGCCAAAGCAAAAACAGAATGGAAGCATGCAATGAAGGAAGAGATTGAAGCACTCGAGGAAAACAACACTTGGGATTTGGTGCCCAAGACTTCATCCATGAAGGTAATAGGCTCAAGATGGGTCTATAAACTCAAGAAGAATTCTGATGGTTCCATTAACAGGTATAAGGCAAGGCTTGTAGCAAAAGGCTTTGCACAAACTCAGGGAATTGATTATGAGGAGACATTCTCTCCTGTGGCAAAGATTCCTACTATTAGGGTTTTGCTTAGTATTGCCTCTTCCAAGAATTGGAAGATACTTCAACTAGATGTGAAGAATGCATTCTTGAATGGTTGGATAACAGAAGAGGTATATATGGCACAACCACCTGGTTTTGAGAGTCAAGTTTATCCTGATTATGTGTGTAAACTTAACAAAGCATTGTATGGTCTCAAGCAAGCTCCAAGAGCTTGGAATTTCAGGCTTGTTTCATTCTTGCAGGACAAAGGCTTTCAACCAAGCAAAGCAGATCCTTCACTCTTTATTAAAAAGAGTAATTCCGAGGTCATCTACCTATGTGTATATGTAGATGATATTATATTGACAGGAAATGATGCAGATGGTATGAAGAAGATCAAAGATCAGATGAGAGAAGAGTTCAAGATAAGTGATTTGGGTTCACTTACCTACTTCCTAGGTTTGGAAGTTGTCTACAAAGATCATGGTTTGTTTCTCACTCAAAGAAAGTACATTAAGGACATGTTGGCAAAATTCAAGATGCAAGATTGTAAGATTGCAGGTACTCCAATGGAGGTCAATCACAAATTGAGCTCACATGAAGGTGAACTCATAGAGGACATCACATCATATCAAAGTCTAGTGGGTAGTCTCAACTATGCCACATTGACAAGAGTAGATATATGTTACAGTGTGAGTGTGCTAAGTCAATTTATGCACACACCAAGGAAACCACATATGGATGCTGCCAAAAGGATTCTCAAGTATCTCAAAGGAACCATAAATGAAGGACTTTATTATCCTTATGTATCTGATTTAGGTTTGAAGCTATTTTCTGATGCAGATTGGGCTGGCTCCAAGGAAGATAGAAGGAGCACTTTAGGTTATCTTACCTTTGTAGGTTCAAAGCTTATTTCATGGTCATCCAAGAAGCAACCCACAGTTGCTCTCTCTTCTACTGAAGCTGAATATAGAGGTCTTGCCATAGCTACACAGGAAGCTATGTGGATGAAGACATTGTTCAAAGATCTTGGATTGGAGTTTGAAACTCCAACTATTTTTGGTGACAATATGAGTTCTATTCACTTGGCTGCTAATCCTATTTTTCATGCAAGGACTAAACATATTGAAGTTCATTATCACTATGTACGAGAGAAGGTTCTAAGCAAAGAGATTCAAATATCATATGTGTCCACTCATCAACAATGTGCAGATATTCTAACCAAAGCATTGGATGGTACAAAGCTTTGCAAATTCAAGGCTATGATTGGTTTGCAGGTAATCTTGGAAGATTGAAGACCTCAAGCATACTTGGCTTGAGGGGGAGCTGTTGGAGCAAGTCTATGACAAGCCTAAGTATTGGCTTGAGTCTCACAAAGTCTTAGAAAAAGCCTTAAAATGAAGACTATGTAAAGTTCACTTGTGAACTACCTCTTGTAACTTTTGAAGAGTTTACTTAATGTAAAAGTAAGAGAATCTTAAGTGGTTGAGCCCACATGATCAAGAATGGAAAGAGGAGCCACGAATTCGTGATTTGTGGTAGGTAGAGAATCAAATCAATCATTGATTGATTGGAGAGTGATTGAGGGAAGTTAGCCTCCCAAACTCAACTATAAATAGATGGCAGTTTTAGTCGTGGTTAGAGAGACCTATGTGAAGACCTCCAAGAGCTGAGCTTTATGCCATATCAAGGTGTGATTACAAGGCACACATATGTATCAGTAAGTCATTGTATTGTACAAGCAATATACTTTCATTTTCATGATTATTTGAGTTCATCTTTCCATGTTCTTGTGATGTGTACTACTCACTGCCATTACTTCAGTTTTTCTCAGTCAACTTGCAGAGATTGTTTCTCTGCACTTGGCTCATCATTTTCAGTGATTTAACTTGGTAAAGTTAGCTCTATAAGTCTACTATATGCTCACAAATGTTCATGTCATTTGGATGTTGGAATCTTCAGTTATGTTCATTTGAAGTCAACAGGGTATGTTCATCTTCACTTCTCTGTCAGGTACCCGACTTTTTCAGTCATCTTGTCAGAGTCATTTCTCAGTGTTTACTCATCCAAATTCTGTGCTTTTAAGCTTGTTGGATTCAGCTTACTGTCTAGTATAAGCATACAAATTTTCATGATCATTGGATTCTTACATCTTGAGTTATGTTAATTTTTCTACTCACTGGTCTATTTCTGTAGCAGCCCGTGAAAATCGGGATGATGTCATCACTTGTTAAAAGTCATTCTCAGTGTGTGGTTTGTTATTTTTGATGAGATTACTCTCTAAAGTTAGATCTTTAAGCTACCTAGCCTTCCCCAAGAGAAATTAATCTAATTGCTGCTGTGCTCAGAGAATTATGTAAAACACTGGACAGGTGTATCAACCAAGAATAGCAAGTTTTCACCTCTGAGCTAACTCCAACTTATCTGTTTTGATCTATCTTTTTGAGAGTGATCTTCCAAGGTACATAGGGTGTCTAATACATCCATTGGCAAGCTAAAAGGGCCCACCATCTACTCCTGGAGTTCATTTGGCTGGTGTAGAGCAAAGATTTTGCAACACCTCTTCATCTTCAACACATACCTATCCATCTCTTCACATATGAGCTATGGTAAGTTTCCTTTTCACACCATGCTCCTTACAGTAATTGTTGAATTCTGTTGACAAGAATTCACCTCCTCTATCTGTTCTAAATTTCTTCAGTTTCCTTCCTGATTCATTTTCTACATACTTATGCCACGCTTTAAATTTTTCAAAAGCATCAGCCTTCTCTCGAATGAAATAAACTCACATCTTTCTACTATAATCGTCGACTAACAGCAAGAAGTAGAAAGATCCTCCTAAAGCAGGTGTAGACATTTTACCGCAGAGATTAGCATGTACCAACTCTAGAGGAGCTTGAGGTGTCCATTGTTGGTCTCTCTTGGAAATGCCTTTCGTTGTTGCTTGCCCATCATACAAGCTTCACAAGGTTCCTGCAACTCTGAAAATGCAGGCAAATGAGCAACCATCCCTGTTCTTTGCATCTCCTTCAAAACTGCAAATCCGAGATGCCCAAATCGTTGGTGCCATAACCTGCTTACATCTTTATCTTCTATAGCAGTTAAAGCACTTAACTCATACAAGTTATCCCGTCGTATGCCTTTACCTACAACATTACCTGATGAATCCATGATTTCCGCACCACTCTTATTGAAGTGAACTTCGAGTCCACGATCTGTTATTGCAGAAACTGACAACAAATTTCTTTTGAGTGTAGGTACATAGTAAACATCGGGTAAATCTTTCTCAACACCTGGAGAAGTGATAAAATAGATGGTTCCAGTTCCTTCGGCTGGACACTTGGAGTCATTTCCCACCACTACATTGATGGATTCCCACAGAGGCACTAGGGACCTATACCAATCCTTTTTACTGGTCATATGGCGAGAAGGTCCACTATCTAAAATCCATGGTTCATCAACACGAGCTTGAGCAGATGAACATACCTCTTCAATAGCTACCCAAAGTTCCAGCTCTGTGTTGTTTGCAAACTCTTTGTTCTTCCATGATGATTTTACAGTCCCATTCCGTTCATCAGCTTGCTTCTTTCTGCAATCCTTGATGGCATGGCCTTTCTTTTCACAATAGAAGCGAATTCCTGTGAACTTTTTCTTCTTTGGCTTCTTCTTTGATCCCTAAGAAGAGCCTTTACCTTTTGCATTTGTTGAGAATGCAGCATCAGTTGTACTTTGTCGATTCTCAGCCACATCTCTTCTTCTAAAAGCATTGCACAAAACTCTTCAAATGTAAGAGGAGTTGGCCTTACCTGAGTGTTAAGGGCTGTTACTAATCCATCATACTTTGCTGGGAGAACACGTACAGATCTTCGAGCCAGCTCTTCTGGTGTTATAACAACACCAACTGTAGCCAATTGATCTTGAAGATGCTTTATCCGTTTGATAAAATCTTCAGCCTTTTCAGAATCAGAATGCTTTTCATTTGCCAACTGATTTTCTAAATTCTGTATCCTAGTATGGTCTTGGTCTCATATTGTCAAGCCAATATGCCCCAAGCCTCATGTGCTTTAGTAGTATGTTGAACTAAAGTAAGCACATAATCACTTACACTAGTGACAATCGCACATAATGCATCAGCATTCCGCCTCTTCCAAGCTCGTAGAAGATCTGGATCTGGTTGAATCATGAATCTTGAATTTGCTGGATCTTCAACTGGTATAGGCTCTGGATCCAATCCCATCGGTCCCATGATAGTGTCAAGTAATTCATAGCAGTCCAAAATTGCAGAAATTTTGAACTTCCAGAGTGTATAGTTGGTTCCATCCAGCTTCCCTTTAGTGAATGCAGGTGGACAAATTCGAATAGGTGCAGCATTAACATTAGCTGAAGCACCAAGACTAGTGTTCGATGATGATGCCATCATGTAATCACTCAAATAATCTAGTGATATTCTAGTCTGCTAGTAGGATAAAATAGTGATACTTCTCAAGCTATTCGAACCTTACAGCTTTGATACCATGTAAGACAATAGTTACACAATCTAACACAGGAGCAATAGCAGAGAAGATAACAAATATAGGAGAATCTCAAAAATTTTCTACCAGCAACAAGTACAAAGATGATGACGTTGTCCACCCATGCGCTCTCAAGGTAGAGCTTAAATGGTGATCTAGACAACTCTAGATAGGGAGATACAAGGTAGAGGTATGCTGGCCCCCTTGGACCCCCCAGCCAGGGCTGCTCCCCGCTGCCCCGGACCCCCCATTTGGGTACCCTGGTAACTCCCTTTCCTTACAATACCTTACATGATCCAATATGACCTTCATCCAACATGCAAGTTGGGATTCGCATCAATTGGGTAATGCACGCTTGGCTTCTCCTCATAACGGGGGCCTTACAAAATGTGCATACAATCATGAGGGGTAGACATTGATCATATACTAACACTTCATCTATGACTTCTCCAATGCTCTCAAGTTGATCAGCTAAGTCTATTTTTGTGACAAAATCAGTCACACTTTGTTTGGTCACTTTCTTGAGTGTGGTGAACTCCATCTAGAGTTGGTTCTTCCTAGCTTTAGTGCTTGATGAGAAGAATGCTTCAAGAGAATTCCATGTCTCTTGTGAAGTCTCATAGCTCCGAATGTGTGGAAATAAAAAATTAGAGATTGAGTTGAGAATGTGAGATTTGGCTAGAGCATCCTTTGAACACCATGTAGTTAACCTCTCCTGTTCTTCTTGAGTTGGTTGTTCTTTGATTTTGAGGATTGGCATCATCTCATCTCCAAAGATGTAACCATAGAGATTTCTTCCTTGAACGCAGGCTTCCATTTTGAGTGACCAAACTGAGTAGTTGCCTTGATCCAATTTGTCAACAGATGAAGGAAATCCATCTCCCATGTTGAGTTGATGTAGCTCTGATACCACTTTGAGGAGAGGGTTGGATACACTCCAAAGATGAGGTGGTGTTGCAATAATCATGCTCTACACCTACTAATGTGACTTCAAAGTACCTTAATGGACACTTTAGCTTCCCAAATATGCATTTAGACCCACTATGTACCTTGGAATAGCATTGTTAAATGATTGTGCCAAAACAGATAACTTTCAAATAGAAGAGTTCTAGAAAATTGGCAATTTTTGGACTTGAACCTCTTAGAGCAATGTTTAGTTCTCACTCTCTGATAACAATTGACCCAATACATTTTAGGTACATCTAATTGATGACCTTAGCTAACTATTCAAAGTTACTTCACTAATTTAGAGTGAGTATACATTGAGAATGAGCTTAAGAAGTAAGGGGGATAATCTTGACTTTTTAGGAGGATGGCAGTATGCAAACACATGTAGCTTGTATGAGTCATATCTCAAGTTCTAATGATCCAAATGTAATGACAACTGATATCTAAAAACTAGACTAATCATGCTACCTATCTCAAGTTAAATCAAGTCAAATGATTAAGTATACACAAAGAATGCGATCAAGCAAAATCACTGAAATGGTGAGCTAGTAGTAGAGAGTAGTACATAGAGATTAACTTGAACTAATGACTCAAATTGTATATGCTATTGAATTTATGATACAAAGTAGATGAAGTGGAATTACTCATACACATGTGACCTTAGTGCATACTCAACCAGGAGCTTCAATGGCTCTCTCTCTTCTCTATCATATCCTGCGAATAAAAGTCACTTATATTTATACTCATAAAGTGAGTTTGAAATATAAATTTCTTCCACCTAAAAGTGTCCCTATACTTTAGGTGTTGATTGATTTTATTCCAAACACTAATTATCTGTGGTCTTTGGTTCCTAAGATCATGAGATTCCTTTAGCTTATTCTCTTTTACTTTTATCCAATGAGATAAAGTCTATGACTTTTACAAGAGGTGCTCATATGTACTTCATAAGTGATCAAAATGAATATGTGAGGATTCTTTGTTCTTTGGTCAAGCATCTAGGCTTGCCAAATGTACCAACACTAACCCCACTAGATGCATTCTAGATTGGTCAGCCATTCTTACTAAGAATTTGACATGTTCAATATTATTCTATCCCAATTTCTTACATAATGTTGTACTTGTTAAATTAACTCTCAAATCATGTACAATTAAAACCTTATAGATACTTTGATTCTTATACCATGAAGTGATAAGAAAGACCACATGATCAATCATTGTATTATGTTCTCGATGGATAGTAGATGTGGAAGGTGTGCAAAAATGTTAAAGTCTAACATATTGATGAAATTATTGTCAAAGTCCATGAACTAACAAAAGTAGTTGACCAAATGGAAAGATGATGGAAGCTCGAGTAAGAATATCCCATGTAGTGTTCACACACTCTTTGGATGATATATCTTTAATAGGTGTTGATGATGGTATGATGTTTGGTGGCATATTAGGTTTGGGGTCTTTCACTAGCTTAGGTAAGGGGAAAATTGGGTCTTCTTCTTGAGACCACTTGGTATATGTTGTGGTTCCTTAAACCCTGGTTCAAACACTTCTACAACTAGTTGTAGAACGCATCCTGATCCCATTTGTATAGTGGTAGTTTTTGCTTCAGCCGATATGACTACCATAATTGTCATTAGAATTTACCTTCTTGTCTTCTCTTCATCCTATTCCTATGCATCTTTGTAGTGCCTTCAAATGTGGCATAGTTCACCATAAAAATGGTAGCACATCTACAGTCCTCGATGTTTGCAATTTAGGATTTCTTGATTCCAGTGGTCCATCTCAATCTCTCTTAACCACCTGGCTACTTCATTTACAATGGTTGCTTGAAGTACCCTAGCTTTATACTCTTCTACACCAAGTAAATTATGGAAGTTTTCTAAAATATTGTAATAAATTTCAAATTCACTCACATGAGCATGAGGATCATCACTTGGAAAGCCATCAAATTTTGCATAGGGCATCCCTTGTACAACCGATCTCAATATTGTCAAATCTTCACTTGCCGTTCATACAAGATTGAATTTCTCCATGACCTTCACTACCTCTTCATCAAAATTAGAGTTTTTTTGCAAAGAGCTTGGTTTGAATTTGAGGAAATTGGGTAAAGGTATGATTAAAATGTGATGAATTAAGTAATGGTGGTTATGAAGGCCACTAGTTGATATCTTGTGTATCTACTTTTTTGGTCAATTTCATAAAAGTCTAAAAATTATAGAATAACCCACTATCTTGGCCTACCAATCTTGGAAGATTAGAAAGGTGATTGGTTTCTAGTGAGATAGTTTCTGTATAGTGTATCCTGATTGTCAAATGGTCAGTAGATGGAACAAGCTTCATTTGCTCACCCACCACTCCAAAGGTTTGACAGGGTGCATCTAGAATAATTTCCAGTCGAATGGCCACTAACTTTTCCTATGCCGCAACACCTCATAACATTGAAATTCCTTCTAGCTCCACTACGATCTTTGATGTGGTATCTACACTTAACCAACTCGATTGTTCCATTGAGATATTCATTGATTACGGAACACTTTAGCGAGTCTTTGCTGGATGTCGTTCTTTGTCCTCCTTGTACTTTGGGTAATGCTCATCGGACCACAATAGAGGCATGTATAATTCTTTTTTACCATTTTCTCTATGCTCGTATGTAGCGAACGACTCCCCAACAAGATCACTAGTGTTAACCTTCTCCTTTGCTTAATGAGGGTGATATGTCAGAATGGGTTCTTGGGTGGGATAAATTAGACTAACCTAAGTCTCTATTTTTTTTAGTTGAGGATTCTTAGAGATATATGTCTCTTTGATTACTCAATTGCATAACAACACTGGATAGATAGATATTACACATAGATATTTTAGAACAGATATTGCTAAACTTTCACTGCATGCAAATGATACTCGAATACAACAAACATGTGTTCTTGACCAAATTACTAACAAAGACATAGAATTGGAAGTAACAGTATCTTTACCAAATTGAAGATAATTGTTGGCACAATCACAATATTTCTTATCAAATATAACAATGATATCTGTGATAAAATATATGAATTAAGAATTACAAGCTTTAATGAGACATAAACAAAATTCATTAATACCAAAAATAACAACAATAAGTGCAAACCAATGTGCTGGAAGTGCCATTGAAAAGACTCCATCGATGCACACAGTGGGGTGTTCTGCCCAACGAACCTCATGTTACTTCCATTGATTAGGCAAAACGTTATAAATTGGATAGTCCTTCCTTTTTTGTCACAATTGTTCACAAAAAAATACACTAAAAATAAATTGGATAGTCCCTCCTTTTTTGTAACAATTGTTCACAATTGTTACAAGGATAAACCTGACAGCTTAATAGTAGGTATGTAGATATGTAGCGGATGAAATAGGAGCACATGCACCTATGAAAAGAGCAAGGCAAGCATGCATGTGGGAACATCAATACACACACACACACACACACTCATGAGTCGGCACTCACTATATTATGAAAGTCTAGTACAAAATCTCAAAAGATTTGTGATCTTTTAAAGCTCACTCCAAAAAAGTAACCCCAACAAATGAGATATCTTTGACGTATATAGAATTTTGAAGAGATCTCTCCACACTATGTCTAATGTAGCTTTAGAAATAGTGTCCAAAAGCCATTTGGAAGTTGCAATGGTGTTCGAAAAATATAGAACTTTATGGAAATATGCCAATTATCTCCATAAAATTTGAGTACTACTTTGCGCTTACATTGTGGATATGGTTACTACTCAAAAAAGGGAAATTGTGCCAAAAATAGGCATTTTTACATGAGTTTTGTGTAAAATGTGGGAAAGAATCTAGTTTTTGGAGGGAATTGAGATGGGAATAATTAGTAAAATTGTTCTTTACTTCCATTATTGTACTCTCTTTTTACAAGATTCTTTGACCTTTAATTGAGCTTTGACAACTTTGACTTGGTGATTTCTAAGATGACCTATGAGCTTCCTCTAACACTCCCCCTTTATTACTTTCTATTGTCCACAATAGACGTCTCCTTGACATCTGAGATGAGCATGGGCATTGATGCATAGATATCAGGTGTGGAATCAGCATCATAGTAAAGTATTGGGAACTTGCAAATCCTCTTAATAGGTAGATTGCACCTTTTTGGAGACTATTTTTGGATTTCTTGAATATCTTTTTCGTATATCCTCAAAAAGAAAAATATGGATAGTTATTCCTTTTCTCAATCCCCTCTTCATTAGAATTTATTATGATTCTCTATTGATGGTCTTGCTTTAATTCTATCATGATAGGCTCTCAATAGTCCTTCTAACTCGAACGTTAGCAATAAGACTAAAGCTGGCAGGATAGGTTGTCAGGGTTCTTGGGATGGCAAAATCTCGTGGTTAGGATTCCTGTATTTTTCCCACTTTGCTTAACACAATATTAATGCATTAATCTATTTCACCAAGTGTCAACATAGAATTCAATATCACCCACATAGCAAAATGCCTACACTAATACCATCAACATAAAATAGATCAATGTATCGTGAACTTCTCAGCCACATATTCAACTTAATATAACAACAAAATAATGATAAGAGAACAATGACGTAGTAGTAAACAGAATTTGGAATCTTTATCATGTGCGCTAGAGAATAGACCGATAGCCACTGGACTCTAGCTTCATGGCCTACTTCCGACAACACTCAAGCCTTGTTCTCTCCGTTACATGGTATCAACAATTTGTAAAAGTTCCACAAAAGGTTTAGTGATACCAACGATTTCTTCAAGATTATGCTCAACATTTTGTGAATGTATTGGAGAGATACACTTTGAAGCCACAACTCGATAAGAAGGATACTTCTCTAGCCATGCCTCCCTTATTCGATTAGCAATCATTTCTAAAAGAGCTAGCTTAACTTCCAATAATCCACTAAGCACAATATAGGCAGGTGCAAATAATGTAGCCCAAAAGATATGAACTGCTTTATTGGGAGATTTTGAACGAAAGAGTGAGTATGAAAATTGATGTTCTCTAATGAATTTGAGCACATGATTTGCATCTAATAAACTTTGTTTAATGAAAGATAATCTACCTATGTCTTTCAATAATAGATATAGTGTATGAGTTGTGCATGGAACCCAAGTAATGCCTTCATACTTGTTTTAAATTGTAATCCTAGCACTTTGAAAATTAGATGCATTATCAGTCACTATCATAGTCACATTCTTCGGACCACCCACGTGTGATATACCATGCTCATATATCTTTACAAGAAAAGCTGAACTTTTCTCTTTAAGATAAGTATCAACAACTTCCAAAAAACATGGTTCCCTTTGGACATATAACCATGACATTCACCTTCTTCTAACAACTTTTCCATGCATCCAATGCCATTGTACATCCATACATGGGTACATAATCAAGTAATGTTCACTTTAAAATAGATTCGGTACTTTTCTTTGCATTATGGAGGTACTCTATTTGCATCTTATTGTAACCTGGCATGGTGAATCATTTCTTTGAGAATAGGATTATGAATAACATTCAAAAGAATCCCACATGCTAAAAAATCTTGAGCCCATTTAAGTGAAGGTCGAGACAATCTTGCTTTCAAAAGCTATAGGTATTGTATTCTATGATTTAGTAAGGACAAAGCATGCTAAACATTATTATATCCACTCTTTTTACTACATTCAATGGGTCCACTCTTTTTGGATGTATTTGGAGAAAATGGAGTACATCTATCTTGATTATTCTCAAAAATAGTTTGAGATACTTGAGTGAACTATCATGAGGATCCTCTAGTGTCATCGATGCACCTAGTCATACATAGACAACTTTGAAAGTGCTATAAAATACTCATTCTTTTAAAACTTTTTGATGTGATACCTCAAGATTTACATTTTTTTTTTTTTTTTTTTTCATAAAGGAAGTTCGGCAATGGCCTACTCTCCCGGACTTGAATTAAATTAAGAAACAAAGGTACAAGAAAAGGGGTCTAGTGCCGAGAGGGCGACGAGAGGGTGATCAACCTTCTTTGTAATGCAACCTAGGAATCAACCATGCTTCCCCTGCTTTGTGGGATTTGGGGGGTCCCAAGATTTACATTTTTTGAATAACTTGCAAAAGTGTACCTATATATCACTGTCTGGATTATATCATCCTGCCAAATTATTACTTTTACTAAAAAGATGATCTTTTTCTTGAGTTGCATTTCCTACAGAACGATGTCCACAACATTTGTGGAGACTGTTTCACCCTCTTGATATGAATAATCACATATGACCATTCTTTTCCCTTTCCCATAGTGATTGCTTTATGAAGACTTTATATCTACAAAATGAAAACATAAATCAATATCAAAAAACATATACATTCCATTAAATATATATCCTAAACTATATACAATTTACTCTAAATCTCTCTTAAATTTTTAAATCTATTAATTTATGTATTTAAATTTTATATCTATTAAAGTTCTCAATCATACACATGCACACTATTGTGAAGTAAGAATCAATGTCGAGTCAGAAAATTACAGTAGATTTTAATTCTCAATCATACTCACACATACAGGTACACATACCATTGTGATGTAAGAATCAATGTTGAGTCAGACAATTACAATAAATTTTAATTCTCATGAATCATACGCACTAATACACATACTATTGTGAACTAACAATCCATGTTAAGTCAAGCAATTGCAATAGATTTTAATTCTCAACCATACACACACATACCATTATGAACTAAGAATCAATGTTGAGTCAAACTATTACAATAGATTTAATTTCTCATGAATCATACACACTAATACACATACTCTTGTGAAGTTAGAATCCATTTTGAGTCAAAAAATTACAATACATTTTAATTCTCAATCATACACACACACATACACTTACACATACTATTGTGAAATAAGAATCAGTATTGCATCAAACAATCAGATTAGATTTTAATTTTCAATTATACACACACATACAACTACACATACTATTGTGAACTAAGAATCAATGTTGAGTCAAACATTTACAATAGATTTTAATTCTTAATCATACTATATACACACACATAGTATGGTGAAATAAGAATCAATGTTGAGTCAAACAATTACAATAGACTTCAATTCCCAGTCATACACCCACATACAATTACACATACTATTGTGAAGTAAAAATAATTTTTGATTCAAACAATCACAATAGTTTAATTCTCAATCATACACACACATAGATTTACACATACTATTGTGAAGTAACAATCAATGTTGAGTCAGACAATCACAATAGATTTTAAATTCTAAATCATATGCACACACACTTACACATACTATTGTGAAGTAAGAATCAATGTTGAGTTAGACAATCACAATAGATTTTAAATTCTCAATCATAAACACATACACTTACACATACTATTGTGAGGTAAGAATCAATGTTTAATCATATAATCATAATAGATTTTCATTCGTGGCTATACACTCATATGCACATACATATACTATTAGATGAAACTTTGTTGGATGCCTTCATAATTCAAGGATCTGAGAAGGTGCTAATAAGTCTACAAGACAAATCCATCTAGAGACCTAGAAAGTTCTAGTTCACTTATTAGCACCTTCTCAACCTTTGAATTATAAAAAAGACGATAAAACCTTTTCCAACAAATCCATTGGTTTTCCTATCACAATCATACACACACATACATGTGGGCATACAAAATCACATTAGATTTTCAATCACAATCATAAAACATACATACACATTCACATACACATACTACTGAGAAGTAAGAATCAATATTGATTTGAAAAATCACAATACACTTTTACTCACAACCATACACCCACATACATATACTATTGTGAAGTAAGAATCAATGTTGAGTCAAACAATCACAATAGTTTCTAACTCACAAACAAAAATATTTTTCTTGATTGTCTTAATAATAAAATACTAAATATTTCTAACAAGACCTTATACCTTCTCCTTTCTATGACAATATAAGTTTGTAAGAAACAAAGAAACTCTTATGAAAAATGACTCTAAGCCCATTCTTTTATAAAATAATATTCGAACAAATTATTTTTGATCAAAAAAGTATTCGATCGATACCTTTTTGGCTGAAATAGTTTTTGATAAAAAAGCTTTTTGATTGAAAATGCTTTCGATAAAAAAAGCATCAAATTACCTTGCAAAAAATATTTGTTCCTGTCCAAATAAACTGACATGGTAGCGAATAATTCAGTCAAATAATAAGGGTTTATTGTAAGATTCCGTAATTATTCACAAGTAAACAAATTGTTAAATATGAATAATGCAACCTAGCCTCACATGATGTAGTATCCAACTTTAAATTTGGATATAATGGCAAAGAAATTGGCTTACAATGAGCCATCCCATACTTTTTTAAATACTCAAGCCATATTGCCTTTGCGACATCCATATATCTATTTCTATATGTATAAAATCAATGCCCAAAAAGAACAACACACCAAGATTTTTCATGTCAAATTCTTGCATAAGAAGTTGCTTTACCTCTTTAATGTTTTCTTCATTAACAATCTGCAATCAAGTCATCAACATAATCGTGATGCCATCATCACCCTTCGTTGGATATAATGAATGGTCTACATGACACAGAAACTCCAATGGTGGTTAATTAATCAACCATCCTTGCATTCCAAGCATGAGGGGCTTGTTTACACCCATACAAAGGCTTTTGCAACCTACAAACTTATTCTAGGTGCTTTGAATCCTTATATCCTGTTTTAGCTAATGCAACAAGTGCTCTCGAGGTAGACATTACAGCTATAGGGCTGAATGTTTCTTCATAATCAATGCCATATATTTGTGCATATCCTTTTGCTACCAATCATTCCTTGTACATGCTAATGCTACCATGAGCATTGTGCTTTACCTTCTAAACCCACGTGTATCATATGGATTTCTTTCCTTGCATCAAGGGAATCAACTTCCATGTTTCATTTCCATAAAGTGCAATTGACTTCTCATCCATAGCTTTCTCCCAATCTACATTTCCAATTACATCTTGAAAACAAGAAGGTTCAACACTTTGTGTTGATAATTTAGGCACAATGACAAGGCATGTTATTGTCATACATCAATCATTGCATTGAATTTTGCATTGTTCTATATCTTCTTGTTCCTGGTTCACTTCTACTTATATCATCTACATGTGCCTTTATTACTCTTGGAGTCTTCATAGAGGGCAATCCACGTTCCTCATCAAGGATCATTTTGAACCACTTGAATCTCCATCAATGTCTTCGAAACCTATAGATGTTTTACTACCAATAGAAAGATTTTATTTACCTTTCTTGGATGCAATCGATGAATTTTCTAGACTCAAATTTTTGTGCAGTCTTCCACTCTATGGATTTCAGTTGGAACTATTGCTTGGTGACACATCAAGTCCACTAAAAGATTAAGATTCTGCACTTGATTTTTCAGCATTTCCTTTGTTATTTGAGTCAAGATTATGTCCTTCTTCTGCATCTACATAGAATCTTGACATTTCAATAGTAATCACATCTCTGCTTACCTTCACCTATCATGTGAGTGGATTATAACATTTATATAGCTTTTCCTCAAGGGAGTACCCAGTGAAAATAAATTTTTCCTTATTTTGGATAAAGATTTGTCCTCAGCTCATCTCAAACATGTACATATGCAATACATCCAAATAATTTCATATGTAATAAGTTTGGATTTTTACCTATAAACTTCTCTTCACATGTAACTTGATGTAGAACAATAGTCCAAGTTATGTTCATGATGTATATAGTGGTGTGCATATATTCCCAATTAGAATGAGGCATATTCTTCTCAGCCATCAAGTCTCTTGCTATTTATACAATATGTCGTTTTTTGCATTTAGCAAGGCCATTTTGTTTTGGTGTGTATCTCCATGAAAACCAACGTCGAGTTCCATGACTTTTTAAACAGTTGTTAGCTCATTTGACATGTATTCAACTCCTCCATCATATCTCAATGTCTAAATATACTTATCTCTTTGACTTTCCACCATATCCTTACAATTCTAGAAGTGAATGAACACCTCACTCTTCTCTTTCATGAAACATACCCATACTTTCCATTTATGGTCATCAATGAAAGTGACATAAACCCTGTAGCCTCCCATAGATGTGGTGTTGAAACATCTATATGTACTATTTCTAGCACATTGTCACTAACATGCTTGTCATGCAAAAATGATGCCCTTGACTATTTACCAAAATGACATGCTACACATACCTTGTCCATCTCTAAAACCTTGAAATTTGGTAGTCCATTGACAAGCTCCTTTGAGTGTATCAATTTCAGCCTCTTCAAATTTTTAGGTCCAATGTTTTTGTGCCAAATCTTCCCATCACTCATAACACCTACAACATTTGCAATTATGGCTGCATTTATTTCACAAATTTTCACTTTCAAGGTGAACATCCTACCTTGTTTCCTTAGGTGACAAAACTTCCATTCTATTTGTACTCTTCTACGTATAAACCATCAGCATCGAACTTGAATTGTAATCCTTGGTCAATCATTTGTCAAATAGAAACCAAACTCTTTTTTATATTCGAAACATGCAACATATTAGCAACATGTTTTACCTTCCCATTCTCCATAGATAGTGCTTTGTTTCCTATATTCTCGATAGGATGTGATGTTTGATCATTTCTTTCATCTAGGAATTAGCCATTTTTGCAAGCTACCAAACCATTCTGCATGATTGCTCATGTGATTTAAAGCACTTGAGTCAACATACAAGACACTACCATTCGATTTTAAAGCATTAGCAAAGATTATATTCGTCATGTGATGTGGAATCATGAATAGGTTCCTTGAATCATCTGCACTTGTCGATGCATTATTGCTTTCTTACCTTTTGTTATTTTGATTCCAACATGCTTGACTATCATTACCTGAATCATTTCTCTGGAAACTTCTATGGCCTCTTTGGCTCCCCCTACCTCAAAAATCTCCTCTATCTCTTGCATGATTTTGATGTTGACCTTGTTCTTGCTTATTGTTTCCTCTTCCACTTTTGAAACCTCTACCTCTTTCTCTAGGAGAGTATAATACGTACTTAGAAATAGGTTTCCCTTGGGAGTTTCATTCCTCACCAAGATTCTTTTCTTCAATTATCAGCATGGATAACAAATTGGCAAAATTCAAAATATTTCCCCATGTCTGAATAGAAGTTCTAAAATGCCTATATGTAGCTCCTAAACCACAAAGGCACACTTCCACCTTTTCACTATCATCATCTACATTCACACCAATAGATGCAAGTGACTTACATATGCTCTTGATTTCTAGGGTGAACTCACTTATCAAAAAGCTCATTTTCTCTATTGTATATGAGTTGCAGTTTTCATGCCTTTGTGTTTGTCTCATACAATGTAAACAAGCAATTCCAAGCCTCTTTTGATGTTTTTGTATCCTATATATGCCCAATCATGCTATATATGCTAACAAAAAGTTATTTCATTACCTTCCATGCTCTTTGACTCCATTCTTCATATGCTCTTAACTAGTCTGCAATTTGATTCCACTTTGGTAATTATAAAGCTTTTTCATTCTCTCCTTTGATGTAGTTCTAGTAGCCTTTACCCATCATGAAATTTTTTGTTCTAAATATTAAAGCATGGAAGTTGTTCTTATCAAGCTTATCACTCCTAAGCTGAATCATTGCATTAGGACCTACCATTTTGGCAACAATTTGCAATACAACAAAATCACTAGAAGTAGTATCTTTGCTTCAAAACTATCACACTAGGACATGATAGTTTGATCTTAGACAAACACACTTTTCACATGGAATCTCCCAATATTATAGGTATGGAATATTTGACTATTTCCAAATAGAATGAAAGTTACAATTTTGTAAACTAATCAGGTTTTTCTGTGGGCCTATCTTGCAGCTCCGCCTTCTACCTTCATAACCAATTTTTTAAGAATCTGAGGTCCTTTGTGAAGCACATGTTCTCCACACCTTCTCATGTACTCTTCACTGTTGGCTTTCTCCATGAGCTCTAGAGCCACACTAGCTCTAATACCATATCATGAGAATGGAGATAAGGAAGAGAGCTCACTCACACACTCTCACTCTCAAAGAGGAGCACACACAGATTGAGGCAAGGAAGAATAATCTTCTTCTTCTATTATATAGAGAGAATATACAAGAATGACTTAATACAAAAATACAACTAGTGCAATATATAAAGATGGTACTTAAGGAAAGTGCTAATGTCCACGAATGAGTTAGATAACAAGAAACAAATGTGCCATCAATCTCAGTAGATAAACCTAGTAAAGGTCACTAAAGTATCCATGAGATGTACCAACATGAACACTATACATGTAAAAAGTTGATACACATCATTCTCGATCATCACATGTTGAGCTTGATATCTCAACACCATCTACCTATTTTATCTCCTTTTGGTATCTTCTTCAAACCTTGGTATAGGTTCCATGCTTTGTGAATCACACCTACACATATTTATGAGAGTCTACCTTACACTTATCATATATTTCTCAAATGGTTGGCACATAAAAACCTCTCCTCAATAGATTCATATTATCATTGGAGGTCTTCAGATTCCATATTTTTTCCACAACATGTTTTGTTTCATCAATTATTTGGAGCTCGTGCTTGTTCTTTGGATCCTCCAAGTGTGATAGCAGGGCTACATTTCCAAACACATGATTTGAGCATACAAAATCAATGTAGAATACATGATCATGAAACTTGTCTTCCTTCATTGTCATCTTCACAAGAAGAATTTAATCCTCTTCAGCTTGATCATCTGTGTAATTGTTGTAGTATCCCTCTCATTTGAATCCTCCTTGATAGCTGTTGTCATATGAACTATTTTTGTATCCATATGATTTGTTATATCTACCTCTTGAATTTCCATAACAACCTCTATCGTTTGCTCTACATCTCTGATTCCTACGATTTTTCAAGCAATGCTTTGATGTGATTTGATAGACCAGATATTACACACGATGATGAGCTTTGATCTCTCTCCCAACCTTTTCTACCTCCTGTGCCTCTTCCTCTTCAACTTCTACCCCTACTGGAAAAGTTAGCTATGGAGGTGCTTCCTCTATTATTAAATTTTTTACCTTTTCCTTTGTTATCTATGCCTTTGTTTTTATCTCTATAAAGGGAACAAGATTGGTGATCTTTCTAATTCTCACCATTATTCAAGAGTTTGGCTTCATGTGTCAAGAGTTACCCCATGAGTGTATTGAAATCTTGCACTTGCATATCCATGTAGATATCCATTTTTGTGGTCAAAGCTTCCCACTTGTCATCACCCTTGATCCCATTGATGACTTGCCTCAAAATCTTCTCTTCATCATTGATTTCTCCAATTCTTCCAAGTTGATCTCCAATTTCCTTCACCTTGGTGACAATTTTAGTCACAATTGCCTTGGGAATCTTCTTGAGTGTTGCAAACTCCATCCACAATTCTTCCTAGCTTTGGTACTTGTGGAGAAGAATGCTTCCAAAGAATTCCATGTCTCTTGAGAGTTATTACAATTCCTAATATGAGGAAGGAAGAAATCAAAGACTCTTAGTACTTGCATCATCTCATCTCTTCAGAACTATAGATGTTTTACTACCAATAGAGAGATTTTATTTACCTTTCTTGGATGCAATCGATGAATTTTCTAGACTCAACGTTTTGTGGAGTCTTCCACTCTATGGATTTCAGTTGGAACTATTGCTTGGTGACAGATCAAGTCCACTAAAAGATAAAGATTTTGCACTTGATTTTTCAGCATTTCCTTTGTTATTTGAGTCAAGATTACGTCCTTCTGCATCTACATAAAATCTTGACATTTCAATAGTAATCACATCTCTGCTTACCTTCACCTGTCATGTGAGTGGATTATAACATTTATATAGCTTTTCCTCAAGGGAGTACCCAGTGAAAATAAATTTTTCCTTATTTCGGATAAAGCTTTGTCCTCAGCTCATCTCAAACATGTACATATGCAATACATCCAAATAATTTCATATGTAATAAGTTTGGATTTTTACCTATAAACTTCTCTTCATATGTAACTTGATGTAGAACAATAGTCCAAGTTATGTTCATGATGTATATAGTGGTGTGCATATATTATTCCCAATTAGAATGAGGCATATTCTTCTCAGCCATCAAGTCTCTTGCTATTTATACAATATGTCCATTTTTGCATTCAGCAAGGCCATTTTGTTTTGGTGTGTATCTCCATGAAAACCAACGTCGAGTTCCATGACTTTTTAAACAATTGTTAGCTCATTTGACATGTATTCAACTCCTCCATCATATCTCAATGTCTAAATATACTTATCTCTTTGACTTTCCACCATATCCTTACAATTCTAGAATTGAATGAACACCTCACTCTTCTCTTTCATGAAACATACCCATACTTTCCATTTATGGTCATCAATGAAAGTGACATAAAACCTGTAGCCTCCCATAGATGTGGTGTTGAAACATCTATATGTACTATTTCTAGCACATTGTCACTAACATGCTTGTCATGCAGAAATGATGCCCTTGACGATTTACCAAAATGACATGCTACACAGACCTTGTCCATCTCTAAAACCTTGAAATTTGGTAGTCCATTGACAAGCTCCTTTGAGTGTATCAATTTCAGCCTCTTCAAATTTTTAGGTCCAATGTTTTTGTGCCAAATCTTCACATCACTCATAACACCTGCAACATTTGCAAACATGGCTGCATTTATTTCACAAATTTTCACTTTCAAGGTGAACATCCTACCTTGTTTCCTTAGGTGACAAAACTTCCATTCTATTTGTACTCTTCTACATATAAACCATCAGCATCAAACTTGAATTGTAATCCTTGGTCAATCATTTGTCAAACAGAAACCAAACTCTTTGTTATATTCGAAACATGCAACATATTAGCAACATGTTTTACCTTCCCATTCTCCATAGATAGTGCTTTGTTTCCTATATTCTCGATAGGATGTGATGTTTGATCATTTCTTTCATCTAGGAATCAACAATTTTTGCAAGCTACCAAACCATTCTGCATGATTGCTCATGTGATTTGAAGCACTTGAGTCAACATACAAGACACTACCATTCGATTTTAAAGCATTAGCAAAGATTATATTCGTCATGTGATGTGGAATCATGAATAGGTTCCTTGAATCATCTGCACTTGTCGATGCATAATTGCTTTCTTACCTTTTGTTATTTTGATTCCAACATCCTTGACTGTCATTACCTGAATCATTTCTTTGGGAACTTCTATGGCCTCTTTGGCTCACCCTACCTCAAAACTCTCCTCTATCTCTTGCATGATTTTGAAGTTGACTTTGCTCTTGCTTATTGTTTCCTCTTCCACTTTTGAAACCTCTACCTCTTTCTCTAGGAGAGTATAATACGTACTTAGAAATAGGTTTCCCTTGGGAGTTTCATTCCTCACAAAGATTCTTTTCTTCAATTATCAGCATGGATAACAAATTGGCAAAATTCAAAATATTTCCCCACGTCTGAATAGAAGTTCTGAAATGCTTATATGTTCTAAACCACAAAGGCACACTTCCACCTTTTCACTATCATCATCTACATTCACACCAATAAATGCAAGTGACTTACATATGCTTTTGATTTCTAGGGTGAACTCACTTATCGAAAAGCTCATTTTCTCTATTGGATATGAGTTGCAGTTTTCATGCCTTTGTGTTTGTCTCATACAATGTAAACAAGCAATTCCAAGCCTCTTTTGATGTTTCTGTATCCTATATATGCCCAATCATGCTATATATGCTAACAAAACGTTATTTCATTACCTTCCATGCTCTTTGACTCCATTCTTCATATGCTCTTAACTAGTCTGCAATTTGATTCCACTTTGGTAATTATAAAGCTTTTTCATTCTCTCCTTTGATGTAGTTCTAGTAGCCTTTACCCATCATGAAATTTTTTATTCCGAATATTAAAGCATGGAAGTTGTTCTTATCAAGCTTATCACTCCTAAGCTGAATCATTACATTAGGACCTACCATTTTGGCAACAATTTGCAATACAACAAAATCACTAGAAGTAGTATCTTTGCTTCAAAACTATCACACTAGGACATGATAGTTTGATCTTAGACAAACACACTTTTCACATGGAATCTCCAAATATTATAGGTATGGAATATTTGACTATTTCCAGATAGAATGAAAGTTACAATTTTGTAAACTAATCAGGTTTTTCTGTGGGCCTATCTTGCAGCTCCGCCTTCTACCTTCATAACAAATTTTTTAAGAATCAGAGGTCCTTTGTGAAGCACATGTTCTCCACACCTTCTCATGTACTCTTTAGTGTTGGCTTTCTCCATGAGCTCTAGAGCCACACTAGCTCTAATACCATATCATGAGAATGGAGATAAGGAAGAGAGCTCACTCACACACTCTCACTCTCAAAGAGGAGCACACACAGATTGAGGCAAGGAAGAATAATCTTCTTCTTCTATTATATAGAGAGAATATACAAGAATGACTTAATACAAAAATACAACTAGTGCAATATATAAAGATGGTACTTAAGGAAAGTGCTAATGTCCACAAATGAGTTAGATAACAAGAAACAAATGTGCCATCAATCTCATTAGATAAACCTAGTAAAGGTCACTAAAGTATCCATGAGATGTACCAACATGAACACTATACATATAAAAAAGTGATACACATCATTCTCGATCATCACATGCTGAGCTTGATATCTCAACACCATCTACCTATTTTATCTCCTTTTGGTATCTTCTTCAAACCTTGGTATAGGCTCCATGCTTTGTGAATCACACCTACACATATTTCTAAGAGTCTAACTTACACTTATCATATATTTCTCAAATGGTTGGCACATAAAAACCTCTCCTCAATAGATTCATATTATCATTGGAGGTCTTCACATTCCAAATTTTTTTTCACAACATGTTTTGTTTCATCACTTATTTGGAGCTCATGCTTGTTCTTTGGATCCTCCAAGTGTGATAGTAGGACTACATTTCCTAACACATGATTTGAGCATACAAAATCAATGTAGAATACATGATCATGAAACTTGTCTTCCTTCATTGTCATCTTACTATTGTCATATGAACTATTTTTGTATCCATTTGATTTGTTGTATCTACCTCTTGAACTTCTATAACAACCTCTATCGTTTCCTCTACATTGATTCCTACGATTTTTTCAAGCAATGCTTTGATGTGATTTGATAGACCAGATATTACACACGATGATGAGCTTTGATCTCTCTCCCAACCTTTTCTACCTCTTGTGCCTCTTCCTCTTCAACTTCTACCCCTACTGGAAAAGTTAGCTATGGAGGTGCTTCCTCTATTATGAAATTTTTTACCTTTTCCTTTGTTATCTATGCCTTTGTTTTTATCTCTATAAAGGGCACAATATTGGTGATCTTTCTAATTCTCACCATTATTGAAGAGTTTGGCTTCATGTGTCAAGAGTTACCCCATGAGTGTATTGAAATCTTGCACTTGCATATCCATGTAGATATCCATTTTTGTGGTCAAAGCTTCCCACTTGTCATCACCCTTGATCCCGTTGATGACTTGCCTCAAAATCTTCTCTTCATCATTGATTTCTCCAATTCTTCCAAGTTGATCTCCAATTTCCTTCACCTTGGTGACAAATTTAGTCACAATTGTCTTGGGAATCTTCTTGAGTGTTGCAAACTCCATCCACAATTCTTCCTAGCTTTGGTACTTGTGGAGAAGAATGCTTCCAAAGCATTCCATGTCGCTTAAGAGTTACTACAATTCCTAATATGAGGAAGGAAGAAATCAAAGACATACTTAACAATATATGACCTTGCCGAAGCATCCTTTTCACACCATGTATTCAAGATTTCATGCTCCTCTTGAGTTTGTTGGCCTTTTTTTCTTAGTACTTGCATCATCTCATCTCTTCAGAACCTATAGATGTCTTACTACCAATAGAAAGATTTTATTTACCTTTCTTGGATGCAATCGATGAATTTTCTAGACTCAAATTTTTGTGCAGTCTTCCACTATGGATTTCAGTTGGAACTATTGCTTGGTGAAACATCAAGTCCACTAAAAGATTAAGATTTTGCACTTGATTTTTCAGCATTTCCTTTGTCATTTGAGTCAAGATTATGTCCTTCTTCTGCATCTACATAGAATCTTGACATTTCAATAGTAATCACGTCTCTGCTTACCTTCACCTGTCATGTGAGTGGATTATAACATTTATATAGCTTTTCCTCAAGGGAGTACCCAGTGAAAATAAATTTTTCCTTATTTTGGATAAAGCTTTGTCCTCAGCTCATCTCAAACATATACATATGCAATACATCCAAATAATTTCATATGTAATAAGTTTGGATTTTTACCTATAAACTTCTCTTCACATGTAACTTGATGTAGAAAAATAGTCCAAGTTATGTTCATGATGTATATAGTGGTGTGCATATATTATTCCCAATTAGAATGAGGCATATTCTTCTCAGCCATCAAGTATCTTGCTATTTATACAATATGTCCATTTTGCATTCAGCAAGGCCATTTTGTTTTGGTGTGTATCTCCATGAAAACCAACGTCAAGTTCCATGACTTTTTAAACAGTTGTTAGCTCATTTGACATGTATTCAACTCCTCCATCATATCTCAATGTCTAAATATACTTATCTCTTTGACTTTCCACCATATCCTTACAATTCTAGAATTGAATGAACACCTCACTCTTCTCTTTCATGAAACATACCCATACTTTCCATTTATGGTCATCAATGAAAGTGACATAAAACCTATAGCCTCCCATAGATGTGGTGTTGAAACATCTATATGTACTATTTCTAGCGCATTGTCACTAACATGCTTGTCATGAAAAAATGATGCCCTTGACTATTTACCAAAATGACATGCTACACATACCTTGTCCCTCTCTAAAACCTTGAAATTTGGTAGTCCATTGACAAGCTCCTTTGAGTGTATCGATTTCAGCCTCTTCAAATTTTTAGGTCCAATGTTTTTGTGCCAAATCTTCACATCACTCATAACACCTGCAACATTTGCAAACATGGCTGCATTTATTTCACAAATTTTCAATTTCAAGGTGAACATCCTACCTTGTTTCCTTAGGTGACAAAACTTCCATTCTATTTGTACTCTTCTACATATAAACCATCAGCATCGAACTTGAATTGTAATCCTTGGTCAATCATTTGTCAAACAGAAACCAAACTCTTTGTTATATTCGAAACATGCAACATATTAGCAACATGTTTTACCTTCCCATTCTCCATAGATAGTGCTTTTTTTCCTAAGTTCTCGATAGGATGTGATGTTTGATCATTTCTTTCAACATATCTAGGAATGAGCAATTTTTGCAAGCTACCAAACCATTCTGCATGATTGCTCATGTGATTTGAAGCACTTGAGTCAACATACAAGACACTACCATTCGATTTTAAAGCATTAGCAAAGATTATATTGTCATGTGATGTGGAATCATGAATAGGGTCCTTGAATCATTTGCACTTATCGATGCATATTTGCTTTCTTACCTTTTGTTATTTTGATTCCAACATCCTTGACTGTCATTACCTGAATCATTTCTTTGGAAACTTCTATGGCCTCTTTGGCTCCCCCTACCTCAAAACATTCCTCTATCTCTTGCATGATTTTGATGTTGACCTTGTTCTTGCTTATTGTTTCCTCTTCCACTTTTGAAACCTCTACCTCTTTCTCTAGGAGAGTATAATACGTACTTAGAAATAGGTTTCCCTTGGGAGTTTCATTCCTCACCAAGATTCTTTTCTTCAATTATCAGCATGGATAACAAATTGGCCAAATTCAAAATATTTCCCCACGTCTGAATAGAAGTTCTAAAATGCTTATATGTAGCTCCTAAACCACAAAGGCACACTTCCACCTTTTCACTATCATCATCTACATTCACACCAATAGATGCAAGTGACTTACATATGCTCTTGATTTCTAGGGTGAACTCACTTATGGACAAGCTCATTTTCTCTATTGTATATGAGTTGCAGTTTTCATGCCTTTGTGTTTGTCTCATACAATGTAAACAAGCAATTCCAAGCCTCTTTTGATGTTTTTGTATCCTATATATGCCCAATCATGCTATATATGCTAACAAAAAGTTATTTCATTACCTTCCATGCTCTTTGACTCCATTCTTCATATGCTCTTAACTAGTCTGCAATTTGATTCCACTTTGGTAACTATAAAGCTTTTTCATTCTCTCCTTTGATGTAGTTCTAGTAGCCTTTACCCATCATGAAATTTTTTATTCTGAATATTAAAGAATGGAAGTTGTTCTTATCAAGCTTATCACTGCTAAGCTGAATCATTGCATTAGGACCTACCATTTTGGCAACAATTTGCAATACAACAAAATCACTAGAAGTAGTATCTTTGCTTCAAAACTATCACACTAGGACATGATAGTTTGATCTTAGACAAACACACTTTTCACATGGAATCTCCCAAAATTATAGGTCTGGAATATTTGACTATTTCCAAATAGAATGAAAGTTACAATTTTGTAAACTAATCAGGTTTTTCTGTGGGCCTATCTTGCAGCTCCGCCTTCTACCTTCATAACAAGTTTTTTAAGAATCTGAGGTCTTTTGTGAAGCACATGTTCTCCACACCTTCTCATGTACTCTTCATTGTTGGCTTTCTCCATGAGCTCTAGAGCCACACTAGCTCTAATACTATATCATGAGAATGGAGATAAGGAAGAGAGCTCACTCACACACTCTCACTCTCAAAGAGGAGCACACACAGATTGAGGCAACGAAGAATAATCTTCTTCTTCTATTATATAGAGAGAATATACAAGAATGACTTAATACAAAAATACAACTAGTGCAATATATAAAGATGGTACTTAAGGAAAGTGCTAATGTCCACGAATGTTAGATAACAAGAAACAAATGTGCCATCAATCTCAGTAGATAAGCATGAAGACAAACTTCTTAGGTCTTACAAATGCGGTCGAACTTATAGTCTGTGACTGACCAGGCCACTATATGTTTTATTAAAGAACATATACAAAGAAGTGTTCGGTGGCCATTTGGCCTTTCACATGGACACTAAAGGTAACAATCTCCCACTAAAGGCCAATATGGCCAGAGTAACTATGGGAGAAAAAATAAAGAATGATAAAAAATACCTGAGTGTAAGTATACAAACTATACCTCCCACCTGATGGGCATGTTACACAGTATAGAAGTGACTGCGTAAGATCAATAATCAAGTAACCCCCATCAAGTGACAATAGTGTCGAAAGCTATCCTGTGGTAGAGCTTTAGTCAAAGCATCTGCAACATTATCTCGAGTGTGAACCTTCTCAAGAATAATGCTCTCAGTGGCTAAGCAATCTCTAATGAAGTGATACCTCACCTCAATGTGCTTGGTCTTTGCATGATAGACCAGATTCTTAGCCAAAGCAATGGCACTCTAACTATCACTGAGCAAGTGAGGTACATGCTGAGGTAAACCCATATCACAAGCAAGACGAGAAAGCCACAATGCTTCCTTACATGCCTCACTTGCTGCAACATACTCTGCTTCTGTGGTGGAAATAGCTGTACATTCTTGAAGACGAGATCTCCAAGAGATAGCACCTCCAGCAAAATGAAAAATGTACCCTGATGTAGACTTACGATTGTCTACACAACCAGCATAGTCAGAATCTGTGTAACCAATAATGGATGATTTCCCTCTACCTAAGCATAGACACTTGTCCTTAGTGCCACTCAGATATCTCAAAATCATTTTGACCACTTCCCAATGTTTCTTGCTAGGATTAGACATATATCTGCTCACAACTCCCACTGCAAATGAAATGTCTGGTCTCGTACCTACCATAGCATACATGAGACTACCAACAACAGACTGATAGGGAATTTTGGTCATGAATTCCTTTTCCTCATCTGATTTGGGGCAGTCACCCTTGCTCAATTTCACATATGTGGGTAAAGGTGTACTCAATGCCTTTCCACCCTGCATATTGAATCGGTGAAGTACTTTGGATATGTACTCACTTTGAGACAAGTATATGCATCTTTTACTCCTATCACGAGTAATGCCATGCCAAGAATATGTTTGGCATCCCCCAAATCCTTCATATCAAATGTCTGACTCAACTTCTTTTTGAGAAGTGACAAATCATAAGAGGACTTCCCAGCAATCAACATATCATCCACGTAAAGTATCAAGCTGCCATCAGAACATCTCTTTGTGTAGAGACAATGATCCTCATTGCTCCGAGAATAGCCTTGGGACTTCATAAACGCATCAAACTTTTGGTACCATTGTCTATGAGACTGTTTAAGTCCATACAAGCTCTTCTTGAGCTTACAAACTAGACTTTCCTTGCCAGGAACTACATAACCCTTTGGTTGTTCCATATAGATCTCATCTGTAAGATCTCCATGCAAGAAAGTTGTTTTCACATCCATTTGGACTAGCTCTAAGTCCTCCATTGCAACGAATCCAAGCAACATGCGCAAAGTAGTTATCTTGACCACTGGAGAGAAGATTTCCTCAAAATCAACACCATGTTGTTGCTTAAAACCCTTTGCAACAAGTCGTGCTTTATATTTTGGAGAAGCACTATCTGATGTGAATTTCAACTTATATACCCATTTACATGGTAAAGCTTTCCTGCCCTTTGGCAAAGGTACTAAGTCCCAAGTACCATTCTTGTGAATAGAATCCAACTCACTCTTCATGGCACGCTCCCACTTGACATGATCCTCTGTCTGCATAGCCTCTTTGTAGCAAGAAGGCTCACCGGCATTTGTTAGCATAACAAAATCTAAACCGGGAACATATCTATCAGGTGAATATGAGACACGTGCAGAACGTCTCAATGGTTGCTGAACAGGAACATGTGCAGACTGATTTGAATGGACATTCTCTTGAACATCCCTATGTGCAACATTTTTATGCATGCTAACCAGAGGACTAGTATCCTCAAACACCACTCTTCTCACTTCAACCTCCTTAATGGGCTGTTTATGCATCTTAGACTCATTAAAAATGACATCACTACTTCTGATCACTGACCGTGTTTCAAGATCCCATAAGCGATATCCAAATTGTCCTTCTCGACCATATCCAAGAAAAATACATTTCTTTGACTTATGGTCCAACTTTTGTCTAAGATTCTTGGGTATATGAACATATGCTTCACACCCAAAAACTCAAAGATGATCATAATATGGTGGTTTCACTGTCCATAACTCTTGTGCCACTTTTAGACCTTTGGCAGTACTAGGTGAAAGGTTAATCACATGAACTGCAGTCAATACTGCTTCTGCCCAAAAACCTTGTGAGAGGTTTGCATGATGCAACATAGAGACTACTCTATCTTGAATAGTTCTATTCATCCTCTCAGCTACACCATTCTGTACTGGGGTATAAGGAGCTGTAAACTCTCTACGAATCCCTCTAGACTGATAGAAAAGGCTGAATTCATGTGAGGTATACTTACCCCCATTATCTGAACGTAAAGCCTTAAGCTTAGTTCCTTTTTCAGTCTCAACTGAAGCAAGCCATTTTCTAAAAGTAGGGAATACATCATCCTTTGATTTGATAGGATATACCCAGACTTTTCTAGTAGCATCATCTATGAAAGTGACAAAGTAAAGAGAACCACCTAAGGACCTAGTGGGCATAGGACCACACACATCTATATGAACGAGATCTAAAGGCTAAATTGAAGATTCAATGTGCATTCTATGCACATTTCTGGTTTGCTTTCCATATTGACAATGCTCACAAAATGAAAAATCAGAGAAAGATAACACAGGTAAGTAGCCAGAACGAGAAAGATTTTCCATTCCACTACGAGATATATGGCCCAAACGACCATGCGAAATACAAGCCATAGGCTGTTCAGTAATAGCTAACAAGTGTTCTTTCTGTGATACAAATAAAGGATAAAGTGAGCCAACTTTGCTTCCTTTTGCAATAACCATATTGCCCTTTGATATACGAAAGGACTGAGCATAGAAGAACACCTTGTAACCAAGGTCATCAAGTTGACCAACTGACATCAAACTGTGTGATAACTGAGGTACATGGCGTACATTATGCATAGTAAATTTTGAACCATCAATGAACTACACAACCACATCTCCAATCCCCACAACATGACATACATTGGTAAGAGTCACCAAGTCTCACGGTACTAAGAGACTTTGCTTCATAATTAGAGAACCATTCTCTATGTGGTGTCACATGGAAAGAAGCACTGAAATCTAGGAGCCAGGTGTGGGAAAGAGAATCAGCCATAAGTGCCTCAGATGGCACAATACTATCAAGTGTCAACACATCAGCATCATTAGAAATAGCATTAATTTCTTCAATCTTCACAGTCGAAGTAGATGGTGCAGGTAACTGTTTAACATGCCCATCAACATTCTGTCCTTTACCTTTAGCATTCTTTAATGCATAACAGTCTTTCTTCATGTGTCCTTTCTTATGACAATAATGGCATTCGATATCCCTCTTCCTTGATTTACTTCTACTCTTATTCCGTTGACCATTTTTTTCCTTGTTCTTGCTCCTGCCACGTTGTTGATTCTTTCCTTGGTAAGAATCACGAACATTATATGCATCTTCACTCTGAGTGCCAACCATAGATTTTCTACGGATCTCCTCACTCAAGAGTGCTCCACATATGTCATCATAGACAAGTTTACCACAAGGTGCACTGTTGCTAATAGCTGTGCAAAACGTATCCCATGATGATGGCAGGGTGCATAACAACAATACTGCTTTCATTTCATTATCCATATCCATTTTCTAAGCCTCTAATTGGGAGAATATAGCATCAAACTCATTTAGATGAGCACCAACACTATCTGTGTCCTTCATACGAAGATCATATAATTTCCTCATCAGATACACTTTATTTGATGTCGTCTCTTTCTCATATGTATTGCATAACTTCTTCCAAAGCTCCTCTGCACTGTAAAAGGCTTTATGCAAAGAACGTAACCGCTATATCAATGACCACATGGACGTACATAAGCGGTATCCATAGAAGCATACATGGTGTGTATGTGCTCAATATATGTAGTAAAATGACACTAAAAGGCTGAATACAAAGCCCAAAAGCTAGCCAATAACACCTGCAAGTGTCTGTCAACTCTGATGTTTTAGGCTTTAAAAACGTGCATAAATTTGCAGCGACTGCTCCCACCAAAACTGAAAACCCCTCGAGAAATCTGTAGTTTTACGAGTGTGGCTGAAAATAAAGCCCCAAAGGTTGATATTTATTGTCTGAGAAGTACAAGGAACACTCTTCTTGATGTTCTTGGACTTGTGCGAAGAGAATTATGTGCGAAAGTACTCCGAAATGGCTCCAAAAGCACCCCAAAATTGCTTCAGAAATAGGCTTTGAAAGCAAAAATGAAGCTTTGAGGGACCAAAACTTGTTCAAGGTAATGTCAACCTTAGTCTTTCCCCTTCTTCAAACACCACAAGAGTGTAGCTTAGTGGCAAGAGATTGCCACGGTTAAGCGAGCTCTGGGGGGAATAGTACTGGGATGGGTGACCTCCTTGGAAGTACCGGGAACCTCTATATTCCTTGATCATTGAGGTCCTCCCTCGCGCGCAGCCAACAGTGACTTCGGTGACTCGGATGACAAGGTATGCCAAGGTCTATGCCTTGGTCGCCGCCTCAGTCGTAAGCCTTGGAGAAAGTCTTGGGGGGGGGGGGGGGGGGTGCTCGCTTCGCTCACACAAAAGGAACAAAGCTTTTGCCTCGAACTGCTTTGATACCAGTGAAGTGTTTCGATGGCGATGCACCACAGTGCGCTCTCCTTCTCGAGAGCTCCATGATGATATGCTCGGAGTAGAAAACCGAGCACCTGAGGCCGCACACAGTACTCCGCACAGAGGCTGTAGAATACGCAGAAAACACAGTACACAGGAAGCACAAAGACAGACTTCTTAGGTCTTACAAATGCGGTCGAACTTACAGTCTGTGACTGACCAGGCCACTATATGTTTTATTAAAGAACATATACAAAGAAGTGTCCAGTGGCCATTTGGCCTTTCACATGGACACTAACGGTAACACACTAGTCAAGCACTTAGGCTTGCTTCATGCACCAACATGTGCTCCTCTTGTTGTATGTGAGATTGTGTGAGAAGTCTCTTCCTTATCTCCTTCGCTTGACAACTATGGGTAGAGTCATTTATATAGAGAACCTCGGTATAGACAGATGTATTACAAATGTACCACAACCAAACAAGGCTGAACCTCTGCTTAAGCAGTTTTTTATAGAGAGGATTATGCTATTATATGCAACAAGAATAATTTTGGTAGGGATTATCTACCTATACAGATCACTATTTTCCACCCATGCCATCTAAAAGCTTATTTCTATAATGATTGTGGTGACACACATCTATAGAGAGTCTGTCCTCAAAATCCAAATATGATAGAACTAGAACCTAACAATATGATTGAAACTTTCCTGTATCTTTAGTAGCAAAGATGACAGGGTGAAGGTATCATCGATACAAGCAATCACTAGGGTCCATGCCATGTATGCAAAGAAAGATGAAGACCAAAACGTGCTCGATCAAAGTAGTTCAAAATTTGAAGAAGACTATCCAACCAAGGACTCTCGAGTCTCAAATCATGAAGGGGACATGCAAGAATCAAAGAGGTAGGCAAGCCAAGAAATGGAAAAAAAGAATGCCTATGCTTACGAAATTTGTCAACGTTTTTTTCTTCAAAGGGAAGTTCAGCCTTGGCCTAGTCTCTTGGACTTTAATTAAGAGAAAGAAAGAAGAAAAGTTACAAGTGACTAGGACTAGTGCCCTTGGGGCCCCCCATATCCCACAAAGGAGGGGCAAAGCATGCTGAACTAGAGAGGGTTACAAAGGAGGTTAATGACCCTCTCGTCCCCCCTCATGTGGGGCCCACTTGGATTTAAGCTTTTTGTTCTTGATGAGAAACACTTTATGATGCCTAAAAGGTGGGGACCTCTTGCAGTTGGAGATTCTTGTTCCTAGGAGGAATAGAGACTTCACGATCAACCACTTCTTAGGAGTTTGTTCAAAGTTGTAGGCACACTGCTCCCTCCAAATCTTCTAGAGGTTCTCCCTCTTATAGCATTCCACACTACCACTAAAAAGCCAATCGCTTCGCCTAGGAGCACTTGTTTCTAGGTGATTTGTTCTTGCAGTCTCAAAATAAACAGTAGGGTCCACCAGAGTTGATGAGACTTGGGGCACGCAAAGAAGATGTGGCCAAGGTCCTCAATGTTGTGGCGGAAACACTAGCACTATGGCAGAGCCCCACAAATTTTGCTAGCCTTTAGATTGGTCGAGATACCATGGTGGAGGATTTGCCACATGGGAGCATACTTTTTGGTCTCAATGCTAGGATGCCAGACAGACGTGAACTTCAAATCCCAATGCAACCTTGTCTAGATCACGCATCACTTCTTATCAAGAGTGACATGATAATTTATGTTTGCCTTGATTCTAGGAATTTTGGAAAGACGATTGTCATTGTGCCAAATAAGACCCTCATGGCATGGTGGATCCTGCCCAATGAGGAGTTGGGTTTTTTATTGTTCCCAAGTGAGGCATCTACTTTGAAGAAGGGTCCATTCTTCATAGTTAACTCTTATTTTAGGATCTAAATCCTCAAAGTTGATCCTCTGGCCGAAGAGCCTCTTAGCATTTTGGAGGTTTCAGGGAGCCACACCTCTGATGCCCATGATTGGAAACTAGATTGAGTCATTTTCTCTGATTTTGGTTGCCCATTTCTAGTCTTCTTTGATTCTAATGAATTGTTTGAAATTGTTCCAAATCTTCCACATAGAGCGCACAAGATTCGAGCCTTTGGGGGAAACCCGAGTTAGGGAGAATAAGAGGTTAAGGAGGCCCAAGTCCTTCCAATGAGGGAGGCCCATGAGTATAATTATGTTCTTGTTCTTCAAAATGAGATTGACCCAAGAGGTTTCACAATTGCACCATGCCTGAATGATCCTTTTAGTCACCAACTTGTCAACCATCCCTTCAATATCCATGATGCAGAGACCCCCACAATCCTTCTCATTGATGCAGGTCAACCATATAATTTTGGGAACCCCCCTTCTGTTGTGGTCCCTAGTCCAAAGAAAATTTCTACAGATTCTTTCCAATTTGCTGAGCTCTTGATCTGTTGATCTCCAAGAATTAATATCAATCCCTCAAGGTTAAGCAAGATGCACTAACCAAGAATGAATAAAAGTTCCCTAGAAAGTAGGATCAACTTTCTCAAGAGAAGATTCAATATCAAGATTTAAGAATGTAGCAACATAACGCATCAACAATATCACATTATTAGTGCCACTGGATATTTTTGTAAATATTGAAAAAATGTATACCAAATAGTCTCGCTGAAAAGGCACACAAATAACGTTGTAACCCTTCATATTGATATAGTCAATGTATGTGGTGGAGAGAACAAGGCTGATATCCTATCAGTGGAAGGTGGTGAAGCCAGATTCCAGTGGTTGTCGGTCTATTCTCTAGCGTGCAGGGCATGGACTACAAATTCGGTTTACTACTATGTCATTGTGTTCTCTTGTTATTATTTTGTTGGTATATTAAGTTGAATCTATGGCTGCGAAGTTCAACCTACATTGATCTATTTTTATGTTGATGGTATTAGTTGTGCATACTATAAGCATCCATGTGTTTTGCTATGTGGGGGACACCGAATTCTCTGTTGACACTCGGTGACATAGATTACTGAAATTAATCTTGTGTAAAGTGAAGTGGGAAAAATACAAGATTCCTAACCACTGGATTCTGCCATCCCAACAACCCTGACAACCTATCCTGCAAGCTTGCATCTTAACACACTAAGTAATACCAGGAGTAGAGGTTAACAATGGTGCCGTCTATGGGAAATGGAATTTAGTGTTTGAGAGAAGCTTAGAATACATTTTTTGAGTGGAGATTATTTCCTATATGCTGGTAATGGCTTCCAAGAGACTTACCCAAAATATCAAAGCAATAAACAACCCTTGAAAGTGAATAATGTGATAGGAACACCACTATGGAGTACTGCTAATGATGTCATGTCTAAAAAAAATCTATAGCAAGCAGTAGCACTTCGGCACCACAACATTTTCTTGTTTCTAGTCTCTAGAACATACCAAGTTTGGTGCCCTCTGGATGTGGTTCATTGTCAAGTGTCAATATCAAACTCGGAGGTGGTCAGATACCGACAAAAACAACCAAAGAAGTTATTCTAGACACTAACAAGCTTATTGGACCTGTTCAGAAGGCAATATTTCTCACTTTAGGGTGGAGTATCCCTATTGAACGATGCAGTGAAGTAGAATTTCCAAAGTCATGGAGTGGTAGGAAAGCTTTCCTATCCGATTTCCTATCTGAAGAGTGGAACCTAACCCACAAATTAAACCTTATACTTCCAAAAAATATGTTTCCTAACCATAAACTAGAATCTGCAAGTACCTTTGATTTTGTAAAATCAAAGCCTGCAAGTACCTTTGATTCTGTGAAACTAGAGCCCAAAAGTACCTCTAATTTTGAGAAACCAGTAGAAACATGTGTAGAAACCATGGTAGATGCACAACATGATCAACAGGGATGACAACAAGGAGGTTACAGAAGACAACGGACTATGGGAGTGACCTGTGCAAGATTTGGGGGCTTTCAAGGTGATGACTGGGATGTGCATGTGTGCACTTTTGGAATCAATTACACACTATTAAATAACCTAGAAGACCTTGAATACAAGGCAATTGTGTTTTAGTCCACATTAGTCAATGAAGCAGCAAGATGGATCATCAAATTTGATCTAAATCATTTCCAGCGGTATGAGGATGTCAAGAATGCATTTCTATATCACTTCCAATTAAAAAAGAATGCTACTGAGATATTTGATTAGCTACAAACCAACAGACAAAAAGTGAAGGAGCCTTGAGAGTATGAACACCTTCTAGGTGATCTAGAAGCTTTCATGATCATTTTGGTGGTGATGGTCTCTTCTATTTCATCAATCAATGAGTAAATTGGAGCCACACTTGGGTTGGAGTCAAGATATGGTGAGAAGACTTTAGGGAATAACCCAATTCATTCTTAATCCTTATGCAGATCCATAGGCAATCCTCTAAGGTGGTTGGACACAAAGAGTATGGTAGAGTATGTAACTAATCACTTCGCAAGACATCTAGGAAATGTGCAATAAATTTGGCTTCAAACATTAAGTTCTCCATAGTGTATCATGCCACATATTTCTTGTATTGATATGCAACTAACCTCAAGTCCTCATTAGCTTCCTATTTGAAGCTCATTATAATCATTGATACATCGTGTTGGAATTTGGTGCCCCAGGATCTTCCAATACTAACAACCTTTTGAGCATACACACTTAATACACAAGATGATAAGTGAGATATAAAAAGAGACTTAAGACAACACACAATGTAATGTAATAAAATTGCTTACTCACACTATATACAATGTAGACTACCAAATTAGAAAGTGGGAGTACTACTCAACCATATGATAGTGCAATCAATAGATGGAAGAATAGACACGAAGATGATGAAGTACAAGAATGAGATTATATTATTATAATCTGAGTATGTGTGAAGCATATGAGCAACGGAGTGAGCCTAAACTCTCAAGAAAGTGCAATAGATCTGAAAATCAGCAAACCCTAATTGTGGAATTAGGGTTTTAGAACCTTAAACCAGAATATAGGACAAACTTACAAAAGATAGATGCTCCAAACTTGTAGAAGACTCCTTGCTCCAAGAGAATAGTGTCTTCTTCACCTCTCCTTAGCCTCCAAAGCTTCAAAACTCCAAAATTGACACTATAGTAGCATCAATGCAAGAAGTGAACTCCTCCTTGATCTCTTCAAGTGCTCCTTGATCTTTTCAAGTGCACCTTGATCTCTTCAAGTGCTCCTTGATCTCTTCAAGTGTTGAAATGACCTCTCTTATATAGAAATTTGAAGCCATGCAAGAAAATCCACAGAAAAAGCTGATCACAGATTTTTAATCCTCATCGCTATTTTTAGCGTGCATTTTATTACAATCGCTAAATTTAGCATATCCTTTATTTTTATCACTAATTTTTTATGTACCTTTTCTTCTATCGCTAAATTTTCCATCTACAACTCATATAACCTAGCTTTGTATATTTTGTACATCAAGAACTTCAGAAATATGTATAATACCATTTTAGGGTAGAAACTAGGGTTAGGGTTTTCTCTTTATTCTGACCTTTGATGATAAAATGTTGCATATCACTAGATAGCTCTCATCAAACTCTATCTATCTAGCCTAAGAAAAGTTTACTCAAAATGTACAAAAAAATTGCTAAGTCCTAAGTTGGATTGCTAGAGATGTGGTTTGTGGACCATATGTACATTGCTTTTCTGACAATCCCTCCTTCAATGTCATATTGGTACAAGCTTTAGTAATCTGCACATCTTCTTATGACTATCTCTTGTCAATGCTTTGGTAAAACTATCTGCAACACTCTCACTAGAAGGAATATAAACCATCTCAATGTGCTTCTTTGCTATTTGTTCTCGAATATTGTGGTAATGAGCCTCTATATGTTTTGTTCTTGCATGGTGCACTGGATTCTTTGCTATAGCTATTGCACTCTAGCTATCTAAATATATCTGAATGGGTTCATGTACTCTTACTTTTAGATAACTTAAAATCTTTTGCAACCAAACTGACTCCAAAGTAGTTGTAAAAGCTGCACGATATTCTGCTTCACATGATGAAGTTGCAATAGTGGGTTGTCTCTTTGAAAGCCACAAGATAAGACAATCTCTGAGATAAAAACAAAAACCACTAGTACTCCTTCTAGTGTCTCTATCTCCTACCCAATCAGAATGTGAAAATCCTTTTAGTAATAACGTGTAGATTTAGAGAATACCATAGCATAATTTGAAGTTCCCTTCAAATATCTGAAGATCCGCTTTACTGCTTTCCAATGTACCTTTGTCGGATTATGCAAGAATCTTGATACTTGAGAAACAACAAACTATATATCTGGACGTGTATTACAAAGATATATCAAGCATCGAACTACTTGACAATATAAAGTAGCATCAAATGATTCTTCATCTACTACTATGTGTGAAGACCTATTCTAATCCATAGGTGTTTGCATAGGTTTAGCTTCAGTCATCTAAAACCTTTCTAATAGTTTCTCAATGTACTTTTGCTGTGTCATATAGATACACTCATCTTTAAACAGAAACTGAATCCAAAGATAATAATGCAAAATTCCTAAATCATTTACATCATAATTCTGCTTCAATTATTCTTTGAAAATCTGCAAATCTTCATCTTTGGGACCTATGACTATAATATCATCAACATAAATGATTGCTATAATCATCAAACCTATTTCAGCCTTGACATAAAGATTTAGAGCTGCATGTGAGTATGGAACCCAATGGATAAAAGATATGTGTGTATCTTTTCATACCATGCTCTAGGTGCTTGTTTTAATCCATACAAAGCTTTTATAAGCTTAGATACTAAGTGTTCTTTACCTGTTTCTTCAAAACCATCTGGCTGTTGAACATATACATCATGTAAATCCCCATTTAAAGAAGCAGTCTTTATGTCAAGTTGATATACATTCCAATCAATGTATGTTGCTAAAGCAAGTATGAATCTAATAACTGTCGTCCTGGAGGTAGGAGCAAATGTCTCATCATAATCAGTACCTTTTTATTGTGCATATCCTTTGACAACTAATCTGGCTTTGTACCCATCAATAGTACCATCTGCTTTCCGTTTGATTTTGAAGATCCACTTTACACATATAGCTTTCTTTCCTTCTGGTAACTCAGATAGCTACCAAGTTTGATTCTTACGAATAGAGTCAATCTCTTCTTGCATAGCTTTTCTCCAAATAGGAATGTTAAGTGCATCTCTAACACATGCAGGTTCATCTTCAACTATTATGAGTGCTAAAATATCATGAATCCCAAAGTCTTTAGCAAAACTTACATGATCTTTTTGTTGTTGTTGTCTAGTCTGACTCCTTGTTCTTCGTGTAAAAGTCTTTATACCACTATCCTTCCATGTCTAATATAACCAAGTAGGTGTATCCTTAAATAGTGGTGATACTCTTTCTGAATCTTTAGTTTCCACTCATTCTGGAATTTGTCCTTTTGAGGTTCTAGGACATTTTGGAACTCTAGTACTTTCTTCCATTTCTAGAACTAAAGTCTCATGTGGAACTGACTATATAGTAGGTTGTGAAATTCCTCTTTCTTCTATAATCCTAGGAATTTGAGGAATTTTAGCTCCCTCCTAATATGGCTGAACATGTACATCCAAATTCTCTGTTAAAAATCCATAGTCATTTTCTCTAATGAACTATGGTATTTCAACTTCTTTATCATACATCTTATTTTCAACAATATATGCATTGCGTGAAAGAATAACTTCTCTTGTCTCTAGAACATAAAACCTATATCCTTTACTTTCAACACGATATCCAATAAAAATAGCTTTCCTTGCTTTTACATCTAGTTTGCCATGATCTTTTTTCTCAATGTGAACATAAGATAGTGATCGAAACACTCTGAAGTATCTCACATTAGGTTTCTTTCCATCATATGCTTCATAAAGTGTAATTACCTTTAAAGCTTTTGCAGAAGACCTCTCCAAAATGTGATTTGCTATATGTACTACATCAAACCAAAATTCTGGCGAAAGCTTCTTGGATGCCATCATGCTTCACATCATCTCGACAAGTACTCTATTCCCTCTTTTTGCAACACCATTTTGCTGAGGAGCTAAGCAATCGTAAGGTGTTGACTAATACCTTTTTCTTCAAGAAATTTATGAAATTCATTTGATTATTCTCCACCTCTATCACTTCTGAGGATTTGGATGGTAAATCGACTTTTATTTTCAACCATAGCTATGAATTTCTTGAACATTGGAAAGACTTTTGACTTCAACTTAAGACCATAGATCAATGAATATCTCGAAAAATCATCAACATATAAAACAAAATACCTAAAACCTTGAATAGAGTCTGCTCTCATAGGTCCATTCACATCTGAATGTATTATCCATAATTTCATGGTAGCTGTAATCATACTTCTTGAAAAGTAGTTTATGCATTTTACCTTCAAGACAGGTAGCTTGAATGAGGGTAAAATCTCAACCAGACCTCTATCTTTGATACTCTTGAGAGCTCCATAACTAATAGGACCAAATCGTTAATGCCATAACTTCATATCTTCCACCTGTGACAAATATTTGACAGCATGTGCTTGATTGATTTTTGATAAAATAAAAATCCCTCCTTTGTGCTCACCCTACAAAATACACTTCTCTTCTTTGTGTGATAAAATCTTACAAAGATCTCTCTTAAATATGACTTTGTAACCATCACCTTAAAATGCAGATATAGATATCAGATTCTTCTTGATATCAGGTACATATAAAACATCTGAAATCTAAAAATTACCACCATCTCTTGAATGTAGAGTTATTGTTCCTATTCCTACAACATCCAAATAATTGCCATCTGCAATAGTAACTCTTCTACTTGAAGAATAGGATATAGAAGAAAATACTTCTCTACATCCTGTCATATGCTTTGTAGCACCTGAATCAAATATCCAAGGATCTGCTGAAAGAACTTGTAAAGCTACCTGATCAAAAGAGACTTCCTCACGGATGATACAGGAATAAGAATCACCTTGAGATTTCCCTTTTTTATCATCTTCTACAACATTACTTGACACCTTTTTCTTTTAAGCTGCAATTCTTTTTTGACAAAATGCTATAAAATGTCCAGGCTTCTTGCAATAGTGACATAATGCTTCCTTCTTCTTTGAAGACTTCTCTTTAGTTGTAGTGGAAACAGAATCTGAAGTAGAAGATAAAGGGGACTTACTTTCCTTCTTGGATTGTTTCTTCTTTTTATCCTTCTTCTTCTTTTTACCTTTTGATGAAGACACAAGTGCTTCTTCATTCTCTTCCATACCCTTCAACTGATCTTCATCTTGAAGTAACAAGAATTGTAACTCTTCAAATGTAATCTCTCTTTCTCTTATTGTAAGAGTAAGAGTAGTAATAAAAGAGCAATATGAGATAGGAAGTGAATTAATCAGCGTATTTACCATTTCTTCATCAGATATCTCAACTCCTACATTTAGAAGTTGATCTCTCAAGTCAATGAGCTATGTAATGTGGGTTTGAATGGACTCACCAGCCTTCATCCTTGTGTTTTCTAGTTATCTCCTCAAGTCAACTTTCCTAGCAGGATTTTTGCTTTGAAAAAGATTCTCAAGCTTTAACCAAGCTTGTCTGGAATGTCTGCAAGATCTGATTTGTGGTAGACACTCATCACTATAAATGAGAGAGCTAAAGCATCTCTAGCATCCCATCTTGCTTGTTCTTCTATAGGAGGAACTCTGGCTAAGGATCCACCTGTCACTTTGGATGTAGAAGGGGTCACTTCTTCTTCAGTTGGTTCTTGATGAGCTATGATTGCAACACCGGTTCCTCTTGAAGTTGATTTATCCTCCTCTTCACCTTCTTGTCTTGGTCTTAACAAGGTTCCATTGACAATACTCCATAAATCCTTTGTCACTAATAAATTCATCATCATGAAACTCCACATAGGATAATTTGATGATCCTTCTAACTTTTCCTCAATCTCAATTCTATACTCACTCATATTAACTAAGTGTGTATGCCAATTATGCTCTGATACCAAGTGTTGGAATTTGGGGGCCTAGGATCTTCCAATACTAACAACCTTTTGAGCATACACACTTAATACACAAGATGATAAGTGAGAGATAGAAAGAGACTTCAGACAACACACAATGTAATGTAAGCAAATTTCTTACTCACACTATATAGAATGTAGATGGCCAACTTACAAAGTGGGAGTACTACCCAACCATATGCTACTCCACCCACTAGATGGCAAAATATACAAGAAGATGATGAAGTACAGGAATCAGATTATGCTGTTATAATATGAGTATGTGTGAAGCATATGAGCAACAGAGTGAACTTAGACTCTCAAGAAAGTGCAACAGATATGAAAATCGGAAAACCCTAATTTTGGAATTAGGGTTTTAGAACCCTAAAACAGAAGATAGGATAAAACTTACAAAAGATAGCTTCTCCAAACT